>OENT01000189.1:92817-166910 GCA_900239685.1 Rotaria macrura
TAATTTTTAATTTAAATTACTGAATGAGTTAATTTGAAGATTTATTTAGTAGCGTCCTCAGCAAGCTAGTGGCCTTTATACTCATCTCAGATTTAATAAGCCATTTATTAATGAAATACTGCTTAAACTGAACATGCCGACTTTTCATTTTCGAAATCTAAATAAATTTTGACTAACAGTATTTTCCAAGCTCCTTATCTGACAAGGACCAGAAAAACCATTTTTTCTCTAATATATACGAGTTATTACTAAAGAAACATAGATGTCGAATTTCTTGAAAATTAATTGTGAATTGTGTGATAAGATGAAACACAGTTACAAACATTCAATTAAAGAAAAACACGCGACGAAATGAATGCGACAAATTGAATGCGCGACGAATTGAGTGGCGACGAATTGAGCGCGACGAACTGAGTGGCGAGGAATTGACATAGTACCGTTTTCATTGGTTTCAAATTAATTGGAAAAACCGAGCAAATGAGTTGTGTAGCTGAATATTCAGGTGATTGTTTTTAACTTGTTTGCGTCTGTATACGTGTTCGATCAACGTGCGTGATATTTTGAATAGAAGTTCGTCTTGTTTTTCATGAAATCAGTATGTAGAAGTATGCACCGGTTAAGGACAAGTGCAGCTGATTGAGTACAATGCACTTTCGTTGTTCGTAGTTTGTATATAAAGTGCAATTTATTTTAGTTTCATTCAAGCAACTGCGTTAATATAGATAACTGCTATTTCCATGGTGCGAACTCAGGAGTCTACTCAAAAAACAAAAACCACAAGTATGTATTTCGGTAATACACTTTTTAGTATGAGTTTGTATTCATTTCTATAGAGCGAATTTTGGGACCGTGAATTAGTAGAACTAGAATTCGATAATCTAATTTTCATATAAGACTGACTGCGTGTCTCGCAAAAAACGTCCGAAATTCACATTGAAAACATAAGGACAGATCGAGTATTTTGAAGTTTATATTCTCGGAGTATCTCGACTTCCATGGATTGTGTATTCTATTTATTAGTACGACTCAATAGGTGAAACTGTTAGGTATCTTATTGGGTTCGTTCATTGCAAAATATCCGTTTTGTAGGAAATAGCATACATTCGTAATTGTTAGATGAACCCGACTTAATTATCGTGAATACAATTGTCTTCCAGTGGGTGTTTGTGGAAGTCTGTACATCGGACAATACTGCGAGAGTAAGCAATTTTAATGGTGCAATGTCTAATTTTAGAGGCATTCGCTCACACTGTATTCAAGTTTCGAAATTATTTTGTATGTCAGCATTTAGAACTGGCACGACAAGTATTTAGAAGAGTAGACTTTCCTATAATGTTCTTTATTTAAGGGAAATCGGTCATTTGATTTCAATCAACATAGGCAATCGCAGTTACCCAGTATTTCGATTTTCTATCCGAGGAGGTCACTTGTTGTAATAAAAATGAAAAATTTTTTTATGCCTTTGTTCGATGTTTTGTGAAAGACGGGGAAAAACTAACATTCAACAGTTTGAAATGGACATTGAAATTTTTATTTATTTTAATTCATTCGATGGCGGGAACATTTTAGTCCACTGCATGATACAAATGAATTATAAAGTAATTCTAAAGAATGAATTATATAATAATGCAATTGCCACAGAATTGTATTAATAGTAATGACAGAGGCTCTCAGGTTCTACCAGGATCTACAAGTGTCTGCGAAAGTCTATGAGAGTCTACCAAGGTCTAAGCCATAGTAGAAGTGGTAGACTCTCGTAGACCCTTACAGACGCCGGTACATGCTTTCATACTCTGGTGTATTCTCATTCGCCTATATTCATAAAATTTGATAGTTGAATCGAATTGAAATTTCAGCTGAAACTTCAATCTTTATGCACATAGGCTACATGTCTTTCGACGTGGGTACCGGAGGAACCTTGCAAGTTGAACTTTGAAGCTTCATGTAAGTCTCTTGCATAAGATATGGAATTTTTATAGTATTTTGTAATTCACTTCTTTCATGGACTCTTTCAATCAAAGGCAAGGCATTTATTGAACAAAGGCACTTTTTGGGGATATTTTTATCATTATTGTCAAAACTTTTTTCAAAATAACGCTCCTTCTTACATATGGCTTGATGCAGTTGAAAGAGCTGTTTTAGAATGTTACCTGGGTTTACTACTAAAATAATGGCTTCTTGACAAAACTAGGAACTTGTAGGCAAAAATCTTCGATTTTAAGAGAGTCACAGCAGCAGCTGTAATTATCATCATGAATTTCTGGTATGAACAATTATGCGCTAGCCATGGGAGAACAATTGCACGTAAGCTTTTTCTAGTCTTTAAAAAAGGGCAAGTCTGATTTTGAAAAACGTTTGGGTACTTAGGCACCGACTTTTCCCCCAGAAAAAGACTTACTGTTGTATATGATTCGATGCAGTTGGACCAAATGCTCCGAATACCGCCTTATTTTTGTATCGAAATATTCAAAAACTCTAAAACCTAGAGATTCCTGAGTAAACCCGAGTTTTTCAGAATATCTTTTGTCTGGTCTACATTCACTGAAACAACACGGCGGCGCCGTGTCCAACGATAAATCGTAGATGGGAGAATAATTGGCAAAGTTTCAGCTCAGTTGAGTTGAAATCTTTGTAACATCCACAAAATACGATTTGATCGATTTCGCTTCGTACTTTCCATCCAATAATCAGTTTTTCTCTACCATTTCAAACGAAACTCTGTCAGAAGCAGTTGATTTCGAGCAAGAAACTTTAGTAGCCCTCTACAAAGATTTGATGATTAATTAAAAAGACGTCATCAATAGTACATCGATGCTACTTATGTCTGCTAGCATTAATTAATCTTCATTAAATATGCTCCAAGCCTCGATATTTTGAGTCACCATATTGAAAATTAAAATCCATAGATTACATCAATATCCATATTGTACTTTGAGCGAGCGAAAGGTCATACAGCAAATCGGACAAACTTTGGTATCTATTCGGGTATCAATGATTCTCATGACGTCTCAACGAGAATCTGACGGTGTGTCGTTCTCGAGATCACGGTGCAACAAAATAGGGAGTCTCGATGCGGATGTCCAGAAAGAAAACGTTTTTGCCGATGATCGCTACACAGTGCTTCCTTTCGTAATGATTTCTTCACACAATATAGTTCATGGGCTAATCATACGTTTCGGTTGGTCTTCATGATGTCGAAAGAAAAAATGTCGAAAAATTATATTGACATGATACATTGTAAATTCATATTTTAAAGAGTTGGAAACATATAGTGCATTATTGTATGAAATTAAGCTGAAATTTTAACAGTGAGACAAATTTAAGAACACATAAAAAATAAAAAATGTCATTTTTTCACAAACTGAACGAACCTCAAGTTTTTCTTTTTCTGACAGATGACTAGGGCTGTCCACAGTTTTCATCAATAGATTAGTTGAATTATTATGAACTTTAGGCGCACAATCATAATAGTGCATGACCAATAAAAAGTAGTTGTTGTTGCTTTATTCATTTTAAAAGTATATTCATCGCTAACTAGTAGAGGTTTTTCTTTATTTGAATTTATAAATGAAATAGCTGGAGATTTTGCTTGAATTTCACTAGTTAAAATTACTGAAGCTTCAGTCATGACTCTACAAGTTTAGTTATAAAATAATTCTTCGTTCAACTCTTTTATTTTTACTTTTATCAATAGTTAGTCATCCCTATCAATACTGGTTAAAATTCTACACTAGTGAAATCATAAGGAAAAACAATGCACTAAATTCGATTAGAATCGCCGTATACTATAGAGACATGATTATTTTTCTATTTTTCACTTGCGATATTTTTACACTTTAATATGTGTGTTTCGACTAGGGGTGGCACTTTATCTTTACTTCACCGAATAAAGTAAAGTTGCGTTACTTTACTTTTCCGGATAAAGTAAAGTAAAGATAAAGTTCCAGCCCTAGTTTCGACATTATTCCTTTCGATATTTTTCAAGCACACCTACGTTTCGGACAGTTTTCATTTTAAAATATTTTGATTAGTTGATTACAGACATTATTTCTTTATATGTTAACGTTCACTGTTGAATCACACTGTGATCTTGTCAAATATCAGATTAGGAGAAATTTTTCATTAAAACCTCCATTAGTCACTTGATGGTGATTCGGTTAACTTTTTCCTTGAGGAACTGGTCCGAAAAATAGCATACCAGAGAAAAGAATTCTTGATGAGAAAATTAAAGTAAAATTTAGAAAGCTATGGAGAAATTTCAATAGAAGAGCAGCTGTTATGGAAAATTATTCATGACCCAGGAGAATCATTCCGACCATTGGATCCAATCGGATCCGACAGGCATCCGATCATGTTTCTATCGGAGTTTCTCTTATCCGATGAAATCCCACGGATTCCTGGTTGCGATTCCTGATTCGGATCCCTAGTGTTGGATTTTATCGAATCCTACTATCAGAATCCGATTGTATTTCATCGTGTGATTAGACAGGCCTCTACTGTTGGGTTTAAATGCTTATTCGTACTCAAATAAGAAAATAGGTTTCTTCCGTAGGATCCGTTACTGTTTCCACAACCCGGATTCCCATAAGATTTCATCGGATCGTAGGATCCGATCGGACCCGATCGGATTCGGTATAGGATTCATTCACCTGGGTGAGTGTTTCATTTCATGCTTACTCACGTGGATCCTTCGGGTTGTCTGAAAGTTCAACGGAAACGGCTTGAAACAGCTATAAAGCGGCATGTATTCTCATCCTATTTAGAGGTAATCCGCAGCTCGTTTTACGGGCCGTTTCGTTTTGCTAAAAAACGGCCATCGCTCTTAACACTATTCACTTCTTTTTTCGAGCTGACCGAAAATGGTGCCGTTTCAGGCCATTTACCGGTCGTTTTCTTCCACCTGGGTATTTCTTTCACTGATGATTACAATACGTGAAACACAATCGTCTGAGTAAATTTCACTGACCAGAACTGTAAGTTAACATATACCTGGGGACAACTAGATGTTAACGAACAATTTCCTCCTATCTCATATTGAATTAGTCCAATGACTCAGGTGGAAGAAAACGACCCGTATTTGGCCTCGAACGGCACCATTTTCTGTCCACGCAATAAACGAAGTGAATAGTGTTAAGAGCGATGGCCGTTTTCTAGCAAATCAAAATGGCCCGTAAAACAAGCTGCTAATTACGGCTAAACAGGATGAGAATTAATGCCGTCTTATGTAGTTTTATAGCTGTTTCGAGCCGTTTCCGATAGCCTTTTATACAATCGAAATGATCCTCCTGAGTACGTGCCGCAAGACTTTGTTCAAAAAGTAATTCATTGACGTCGTGCCAGATGGATTAAGCTGTCCACTACTTTGAAATTAGACTTGATTTTGACGCTGATATCAATGGCTGAAGCACTTCTTTATGAATTCAGTTGATAATTTGAGTAGCACTACATCATATCATCAAAGCTTTCTGACGAAATTATGAGTACTATAACCTCACCTAGACACATGAGCCCAGGAAAATGTTTTAATTTTATGTTTTCCAAGCCAATATGAGCCGCATACTTGTCAACGCTTTGCTCATCAACATCCATCTTGTCCCTTTACCGCTTTTAGTCTCTTTACTCCTTTCAGTCCCTTTAGTCTTTCTAATCGTTTGAGATGTTCTTAGTCTCTTTAATTCCTGTAGACCGTCTTAATCACTCTACTTCCATTTGCACTCGTTTACCTATTTTGCACCATTACTGTGTTAAGTATTTTAAGTTGCTTTAGCTTCCTTCAGTGGCTGTACTTCGCTTTATTGGCTTTAGGCTCTGCGATTTGTGAGTATCTCTCTATTCAATTCAGTGCATTTGTTCCCTTTAGTCCCTTTAGAACCCTTCTCCTATTTCGTCCATTGATTCCATGTTGATAGATTTAATCGCTTTTGTGATTTTAGTCCCGTTAGTCTCTTCGGTCCGTATATACCTATATATATGTTCTTTTAGTCCTTTTAGCCCTTTAGATCCTTTTATATCCTGTCGTTCTTTTGTTCGCTCTAATTTCTCTAGGATAAGTGTATCGATATTGGTGTAGATGATATGAATTCATGCTCGCAGACTACGATCAAAAGAGACTTCAATGGAGGGGCAGAGTTTAATGGATCTAAATAGACTAAGACGAATTAAGGGTTAAAGATTGACAACCATCAAAGTAATACGTGATAAATTTTGTTTTTGGTCGACCCTTCGCAAGGCCCGTGTGAACATGGTAGGCAAACACTCCTAGAAAAAGTAGCTCAGCGTGTAGTTCTTCTGAACGTTTTGATGAATGTTGACAGAAAATTTAAATACCGCGGTAAGATCTCCATTACTTTGAAATTATTTCTTAAAAAATTTTCCCTCTAGTTATCTATGTCACGGCTCTAAAACGATATGAGACGACGTTCAACCACTAACCAACTTAGGAGAAAAGCCTTATTTATCACGTATTTACCACGACTTTATTGTTATAAGCTAGAGGTACGTATACATTGAGGTTTTGAATAAGAAGAATCGATTAGAATGTTCAGGTGAGTGGAGATCTCACTAGAGAGTTGCAGCGAACATAGAAGAACCACACAGAAAGAAAGAAATGGAATATACTTTAAGATATTAGAAGAGATCCCGTATATCCACTCATGCAGAACGAAAGATGTACAGTTAGAATACATATATGTGATGACGTCACAAGAACGATTTAAGGAAAGAAAGAGAATATACATAAGGGATATCGCTGCTTTGTAGATATTCCGTGCTGAACTTATGAAGTTTCCAGGAGCTTTTCTTTACTATTCAAGGCATCGAAAGATTTCAGAAATGCAGAAATTCCACACATAATTCTAGTCCTGATCACTTGATATGACTGCATAGAGTACGTTGTTTTAACCCGAAAACAATCATTTTGTTCTTTTGTTACGATTTTTCTTAAAGAGGCTTCGAAAAATCGATGCGCTGCGCACTTGCCGAATAATAGGTCTCTGACTTATATCAGTGTTTCGAGAATCATTCTTCAAAGCGTCATTGTAGGGAGTGAAAACTTTGCATGCCTAATAGACTTAGTCAGTTCCATAGTACAGCCAAAACTCTGTCAAATCGGAGATGAATAACTGTCGACGTGTGTTAGATTTTCTCAAAAACTCCCTTTTCAATGGTGTTCGTTGCCTACAAGCATTAAAGTATTACTTTTATGTATTATTTCTAATACGTAATTGTTGATTTTCCGATGCTCTATCGATCGATAGATAATATTTAATTTGGACTGTTTGATTCACCAATTCATTATTTCAGATCAATTATCTGCCTGTGTTGCTATTGGTATTCATAAAAATCGGAGACTATTCGACGATCAATAGACCAAGAGAAAAAAAAGTATGTCAATGAGAAACAGAGGTTCAGACATTGTCATGTGAAAGATGTTGCTGTTATTTCTGTTAAGACCGATTTTGTTTGGAAATTCCATTCCATATAGTTTCAATAGCACAATGAACAAGTTTACTGTTGTTATTGCTTTAATGTGAGTTGATAATACTTAAAAAGTAACTAATTTGTAAAAGTGATTTCTTTTTGGTTTTCTAGATACATTGTCAGCGTGTCAGGTAAGAATATTCATCAATCATATACGTTGCACTAAATTAGGAGCTTTAAGTAGGATATATATTACAGTTAGTTCGTATTTTGATCCATCAACCGGTGGTGTGATGAAGCCGGTACAGGTGACCAATCGGTATAACAGTTTGATACCTGCCTGATACGGTTCGCAAATCCGTTTCAAATGCTTAGTTTTCTAGAAAAATGTTTTTAATTAAAACTTACAGAATAGAGCAGAACATAATAGAAGATCCCGCTGATGCGAATACCGCAGTACAAACTAACATTATCGAACAGTCAGAATTTTCTTTTGTAGGCATGTCAGAGGCTGACACAGCAAATCAAGAAATATACATTCCAGAAGCCTAAATAACCCACACTTTCTTTCCCGAGCCCGAAAGCACTGACGGATTAATCAGTACAATTGAAGCGAAAACAAAACCTGTAAAATATTAAAACGTAGCAAACTGTTTTTGATGACTTGAAACAGCTTTTAGTGATAGCCTAGAATTACATCCAAAATTTTCTTTTAATTAAAGTTTAAATCTTCAATACTTCATTCCGTTGTTGAGTGAAAAATATTAAAGTTCACCCATTTTCCCCTTGGACGTAACAAATCCTGCTACTTGTAGGAATACTTTTGTATTGTCGGTTATTTTGTAAAAGAAAAAGGCATCACAAGACACTGAAACGTTTCGTAGATTCTCAGTGTTATGATTAGATTCCTGAAAACTGAAATTGCAAAAACTTTCAAAGTTAACATTAGCACGAAAACTGCATAGCGCTGTAAGCCAAAACATGTTTAGAAATTTCAACCTTTTCAGAAATTTTCGAAATCCTGGAAATACTAGAATTCGAAGACGTATTGAGCAATTTAGAATACAGATGCTAGAAAGTTCTGAAGTTTCCAAAATTCCCTTTTCAAAGGGCTAAACACTACTTATTTTAGGGAGTGCTAGTATGCTAAGTACCAAAATTATTTTAACAAAAACATCGATAAACTTGTTAATTGAAAATTAATGCTGTTCATTAAGGGGCAACAACAACCACGCCGACAAGTCCAACAACAACGACAACAACCACGCCGACACATCCAACAGCAACAACAACCACGCCGACAAGTCCAACAACAACCACACCGACACGTCCAACAGCAACAACAACAACCACCACAACAACCACCACAACACGTCCAACAACAACAACCACAACCACAACACGTCCAACAACAACAACCACAACCACAACACGTCCAACAACCACCACAACACGTCCAACAACAACAACAACAACCACCACCACAATACGTCCAACAACCACAACAACACGTCCAACAACAACAACCACAACACTTCCAACAACAACCACCACCACAACACGTCCAACAACAACAACCACAACACTTCCAACAACAACCACCACCACAACACGTCCAACAACAACAACAACAAACACCACAACACGTCCAACAACAACAACAACAAACACCACAACACGTCCAACAACAACAACAAGAATAACAAACACCACAACACGTCCAACAACCACAACAACACGCCCAACAACCACAACAACAACAAACACCACAACACGTCCAACAACAACAACAACAACAACAAACACCACAACACGTCCAACAACCACAACAATACGCCCAACAACCACAACAACAACAAACACCACAACACGTCCAACAACAACAACAACAACAAACACCACAACACGTCCAACAACCACCACAACACGTCCAACAACTACAACAACACGTCCAACAACCACAACAACACGCCCAACAACCACAACAACACGCCCAACAACCACAACAACACGTCCAACAACAACCACAACAGCAATACCTTTAACAACAATAACCGCAACAATGCCTTCAACAATGGCTTTGACAACAGCCGCAGGAATGGGTAAGTGGGTTTTATCTGTAGAATGTTCAGGGAGTAGTATGTATGCCGGATGGTTTTGTTTCTACGAGTTCGTCCTATTTAAAATTTTCAAGCATTGTAGGTGATGTTCAACTGTAAAAATTCTCAGAACACACCATTCGAAAGCTTCCAGTTACCTTAGGATGTTAGTTCCAGTTTTCATAACCGTTGATACTCAAGCAGTTTTTATACATCTAGGAGTTATTAATCATCAGTGGAGTGATAGTATAAAAATGAAAGAATATAAACGGCTGATAACTTGTTAACTCGATAGAACCGACTACATGATATACAAAAGGACTTCTGTTAGATAATTGGTGCAGTATTTTCGTGTCCCTTGGTATATTATTCTGGTGGGTCACGGAACCATTAATATAATCCCCAAATTACTAGTGTTTATTGCATTGTCTTTATTGACGGAATCATTTGTCTACTTGTGGACCTTTAGCTGAAGAACTGATTTCTATTTTCGCATCGTTTTGGAGTTTCATATAAAACGAAGTAGATAATAGTTATCGGTGCCGAATTTTGAATCGACCAACGTGCAAACAGTTGTTCTGAGACACAATACTATCAACACACGTATATCCATATTGGATTAATCATTCAGAAATCGCACATTATTTTTGTACTAGACAAATCATATGATAGTTCATTGAGTTTAGAGCTAATATTTCAATGAGAAAACATTTTATTTCTAACTTACAGATCGACTTTCTTTCATGAGCTATCATTTTCTTTCTTCTTTTAATTGACAACGCATTCCTAATTTGCCAACATATTGCGAAATTTTCGAAGCAAATTCAATTCACTAGTAGACGTTTTCGTCGACATATACGATATTGTATAGCGACGTGATCTCTATCGGCTGAATGCAGAAAAGAATTCGTTTCAAATTTGAATTTTTCTTATGTTTAGTAATTTATCGATTTTTGAAGTACCATATTTCGAAGATAGACCAATGAAAGAAAATACTGGGTTTACCGATCGATAGCTCATGGAGTTCAATATCAAAATAACATTTAAGAACTTTTCGAATCTCTGGCTCCCTTAATTTTATGCAGATGTTCTACAAATGACCATTAGAGTGACCGAATGAGAGGGGAGGATAAACGATTAAACATTTTTACATCGCCGTCACAAGGCATCACATTGAACAGAGACTTCGATGAACTTCGCTCAATCGAGAGCATCAATCTAAGAACGAGTTTAAAAATATTCTATCCCATGGAAACTTCATGTCCTAACTGTTCTCCTTTCGGTCTGAAATAGAGAGAAGATGAAACCTTTTGTTTTTAGGTCTCCTCTAGCTATTATAATCAGCTTTTCTTAGAAAAACGTTAAAGAAAAAGAACGAGGTCAGATATAAGAGAGTCATTTTCTCTGACAGACACGGGTATTAAGTTTGTTTCCCACTAATTGTAATAATGAAAATTCTTCGTACGGTAAATGGACCACACAGATAAGGATCAGACTACACTGACCAGAAATTCCTCAAGTTTCATTCATTTGACGATAAAATCCTTCCTTTCTAGCATAGTATTTGTCATTTTCTGCAGTGAGACACTTCAGAAAAAGCGACACCTTGTTAGACTGGATAGACAGTAGATAACTAAGTTATCAAGAGGCAGCCTAGTGAAAATTTGTGGTTTGTTCAAATCTCAAGAACAAAATGAACTGAAGCGTTGCTTTCGTTAAAAATAATATAGGGCATGATTTTCACTACCCATGTAAAAAAATATTGGGTATAAACGCGTTTCAGATGCGTTCGAAACGCAGCGGAAGACGCGTTTAATGCGTCCACAATGAAACATCTGACGCGTCCCAGGAACGCTTCTGGGCGCACCATATACCTGGACGCGTGTGAACGCGTTCGGAAAAATAAACGCATCTGTATGCGTCAGATGTTTTATCGTATGTTTGGATGCGTGTAGACGCGTCCGAAAAATGAAACGTGTTTGAACGTGGTTGTCTCTTTTTTGGGCAAAAGAAAAAATCTTGTTCTCGCAGATTCGAACTGCGTCACCATCAAATCCACAAGATTGCAAGCCCTTCCGAGAGGCACAGAACAAGTTTCATATTTTTAAACAAACGTTAAGATTGCGCGGTGAACGAGCCTAGAACATAACATGTTTGATTTTAAATTTACATACCCAAGCCAATGAACCACATTAGCTTATAGATATGTAGAATACATATCTGTTTTGATAACGCAAATTGCAGAATCACTTTAATTTACAAAATTGTGTATCGAAGGAAAAAGATATGTAACGATCGATTATCAAATTATTTTTACACAGCTATGGAAAAGAAGACAAAAACAATTTTGGAAATGAAGCTCGACAAAAGATCCCTTTTCGGAAATAAAATTATTTAATTGTTAAAAATAAACAAAATGAAATTCAACAAAACGAACAAACTCTTTCTAAGACCAAAGGTAAACAGCAAATATAATCTAATTTGGTTCTTATAATTACAACTCATTAAACGTGATGAACTTGTATTTAAGTCTCAGCCTTTTAATCATAAAATAGATTTTCTGTTATTTTCATTTGAGTTAGATTTCTGCTCAACACGTCTTTTTATTTTCTTTCTTTTTCAAGTAAGAAAGTGTTTTTATTAATTTTCACCTTGTATGCGAAGGAAAACTCTATTTAACATAAACAACTCATTATGAAAGTTAAAATCCATTTTTCACTCCTATTGTTGGCTAATAAATTAGAGTAATTCATGACACGGATGCTATTTGAAACTATTGGGAAAACACACTATAACTTGATATGATATTAAGCCAAACTTTCGGAAAGTTCTATTTAACCAGAAAATGCGTTGGGAAGTGCGGTATAACCTATCTATATTTACTCGAAAAATGAAACGTGTTCTAATATAGGATACGTTCATATGCGTTTGCTCATTTGAACGAATCCATACGTATCCAAAGATAAAACCCGTTCATATACGAATGTATTCAGATGCGTCTATGCAACACGTCTGAACGCGGTGATTAGTTGAAGTGCGTTTTCACTTTAACAATAGCGAAACGCGTTTCTAGTCTAGATGCGTCTAGATGCGATCATTGATTTGAACGCGTTCTGATGCGTCTGTGAAACGCGCCTGAACGCTTTTTATTTACATTTGTTACCGTAGCCGCGTCTACACGCGGTTAAAGCGCGTTTAAACGCGTTCGGTGTGCGTTTGAGTTTTACATGGGTATATTTTAAGAACTATGTATTGTAAAAAAGCGACACAAGAATTTATTTAGTTCTAGAGATGTTAACAATAAGAGTTTACATAATGATCTCTGTCCTTTTTTTTATTCCAAACCAATCTAAGTTATAATTTTTTTGCTTATTTTTCTCTTACAATCTTTCAAATATTAAGAATGTTTTTGAAACCTTCTTCAGATTTTGAGTTGAGAAATTGGTGTATAATATCCATGAATTCTGTTCGATAGCAATTTAATTACTCTTGCAATTGTAATATATTGGTTCATTGTCCACCTACGTCGTGTTTGAATTGACTATAGTATTGCTATTGTGGTTTTAGGTATTTGAAAAACTAATTTATTAAATAAGAATACGTACTTTTATCTAAAAAATCAAACCTAATTTTGAAGAAATAGTCATTTTCCAAGGAAAAACACCGAAAATAGATGTTATGAAATTTTTAATCGGAAGAGCTATATAACAAAAATAGCTTTATTACCAATGTCATATACCTATTTTTTACAATGTAGGACCGTGACCACCAAAGAATTTTGATCCAAATTATAGCCAAGGTCACAAAAAAACAATTGATAGAGACTAGATTCTGACCGACAAATAGACATTTTTCAGATTTCAAATAATCAAGTGAATATGTGTACTCGATCGACAATCACTATTTTTCTATCATCAGTGGTAACAAAACTCAAAAATAATGAAACTAAAAAATACTAATAAAAGTAATCATTTTTATCACTATGAACCATTGTTAATTTTTATTCATCAGAAGTCAATTATACGCAAGTAAGATCATCTATTGCTGCTCTACTGAATGACAGTACTTATGATGATGGTGATGGAAGCTACGGTCCGATATTCGTTCGACTGGCTTGGCATTCTAGTGGCACATACTCTATTTTGGATTCAACCGGCGGCTCCAACGGTGGATGTAATCGCTTTCTACCCCAAAGTGCTTGGCCCGCTAACAAAGGTAAGCGTTTGTGAGTTTGTCGAAAGATCTTTTATCAAACTTCTGATATATTTTTGGTCTCAATTTCTCGGTTGAAACTCTATAGTTATGATATGTGTAAGCACAGTCTAGATGAATAGGCTTGTCAACAAAAGTCTGAAGTAGCATCTGAAAATCTAGAAATCAAAATGTGAAACATGAGCCGTTATTCTAAAAAATGATGTGAATTCTCTCTAAGTGTCTGTGCATCAATAAATATCTTCGGTTCAAGATTTGAGTACATATTGTTCAGACTCTTCCCTTCAGAAGAGATCACATTGGATTTCAAAAACTTAACACTTGCAGCACTTTCAGAATAAATGCTTAAATATTTTCAACATGTGAATTCCTTATGAAGCTCTTAAAAGCCTTCTTGTTTTTGGAAGAAGTCGTGTAGCTAGGACATGTAATAAAATATACTCTTCATCTGTCCTAACATGCCTCTTCTCGTCTTTGTAAATTCTCGATGTTTAATCAAGTTTTCTTTTAAACATTTTCTCCCGATATCAAGCATGTACTGAAACTTTCATTGGATGACATCCACTTCTAGAGATGTTGATACGACTTTCATTTTTGATCTCTCTCTCTCTCTGTCGCATGGTCCATCAACAGGAAATTAACAAAAACACTCGAATGAATGCACTTTGAACATAGATATCAAATACGCACATTCGAGATTGATCAAAACCACAGAAAATAGGACTCATAGCTCGATTGACAGGATCAAATTTTTCACATACAGCCATTTAGTTTGAAAAAGATAGCCTAATTATATACCTTTAAATCCAAAATTTCAGCCTCAGTCGAGTGACTCTTCAATAGGTGTAAAGTAAACATTGATCAGTCTAGAAAAAGTAAACTTTTCGGTTCTATTTATTTTACACGTCAGTATTTGAAGAAGACTTCGATATCGATTCAATAGATTCAATAAGTATTATGTCGAATGTTTTATCGGGATTGAATGAACAATAAATAAAAATTTGTGTAACGGCTGTAATCTAAACTCGACAGAGAAGTCTTCTAGCTTCGGAACGATATGTTTTAGTTGAAAAAATATGTTTCTTCCACAAAATAAACGAAGGAAAAAGATGCTATGTCAGGTGTTAAATCCGTTTCGGCATTTCTCATATAGATTCTGAAGAATGTTATACTTCATCAAGGAAAGGGCATATTCGGGAACATGCAACAAGGTCTCTATTGAATTTAGTTCTAATTAAAAAACAGTGCAGTCTGTTGTTCGATATTCGAGAAAAGGAAAAGTGTTCTCACACGTGTAAGAAACCAAAAGTCATCCACAATGTTTCTTTCACTTTCTTGTTCTAGGTTTGAACGTAGCACGAAATCGCCTGGAAAGTGTTCATCAAGCTTATCCAGGCTTAACCTATGCAGACTTGTACACACTGGCTGGAGTGGTGGCAATCAAAAGCATGGGTGGTCCCAGTATCAATTGGCGACCTGGACGATTTGACTATGCAGATGGATCACAATCACCACCAGACGATCGATTACCAGACGCTTCTCAAGGGGCCCAGTACATTAGGGATATTTTTTATCGATTGGGTTTCAATGATAGTGAAACTGTCGCTTTGATTGGTGCTCATTCTATGGGTCAATGTCACGTAAATCGTAGTGGTTACGATGGCGATTGGACAAATACAACGACTACATTTTCAAATAGGTTTTTCACTTTTTTATCAAACAAACAATATGAAGTGCGCAATTGGACTGGTCTCAGACAGTTTGAAGATGTGAAGACGCACTCGTTCATGATGTTACCAACTGACATGGCGCTATTTCACGATCGTGTATTTAAAAAGTACGTTTTAGGATATGCCAAAGATGAAAATCTCTTTAGCGAGCAATTTGCAGCTGCCTTCGCGAAATTATTGGAATTGGGAGTGCAGTTCCCTAACAAGGGTTGAAGCGATTATGGTTGAAAGAAAAATAAATTGGCAACATATTGACCTATATTTCTAAGATACTCATCAATTTTCTACTCTCAACTTTTTCTTTTCGGAAATTCAATAAATCAAATACTATATAGATGTGCTTGAATTTAAAAGGTTTGGAAAGAAATGTCGAGTTTAACTTCGTTGATGAGTTTCGTGTTATTTATTAATGTATAAATAACATTCGTCAGGACTCTGCATCTATAACTATCAGTATATATGTGCTTGTGCATGTGGATTAAGATCAGATGAAAACCCACTCAAATGTACATCTGCACCCCCTTATTGGCTATCCAGGATGAAAGCTGCACATAAATATGTCCATCAATGGTAGCTCATTGAAATTACTAGATTATATTTCTTCAAGTACATACATATTTCCAGTTCTGTTTTTTCTTTTCGGTCGCTATCTCTAAGTATGTATTGTGTATGCGTTTTCCTTTTCTCAGGCATATGGCATTGAGGACGGAGTACCCACAAATAACGCTCGTTGTGGGACTCACTTGACCCTCGACTGAATATTGCGCTTTCAGATATATACCACTTAAAAATTCTCAAGAAAACCAGTATCTAACGTTTGATGAAGAGTATATATGAGTATGGATATTGCGATTCTCAGCAATGTCGCTAGCTAAGACAAAAATGGAATCGAATCGATTCAATTGAGAGTTTTTAAAAAATATGCCGAATCGAATCAAGGTTTTGAGGGGTCCATAGGTACTGAATCGAATCGAATCGGATGGCAGTTTTGTCATTCATTTCGGTTTCTGATCGTTATGCATCATGCAATGCGTGTTCGTATGCCACGTCTTGTTATAAATTTATCAATCGAAGTCATATACACTCAGTAAGATCTAACGGAAACCTATATGAACAGTACTGAGACAGCATATCTACATGTTTCGACAAAATCGATTACATTGAATTTACAAGCTGCATCAACAGAGAAAGGACATTCACGAAACCAACTTGGAAACACATGATACTCCTTAAAAACTCCCAGGTGAATGAATCCTATATCGAATCCGATCGGATCCTACGATCCGATGAAATCTTATGGGAATCCGGGTTGTGGAAATAGTAACGGATCCGACGGAAGAAACCTATTTTCTTATTTGTGCACGAATTAGCATTTAAACCCAACAGTAGAGGCCTGTCTGATCACACGATGAAATCCAACCGGATTCCGATAGTAGGATTCGATAAAATCCAACACTAGGGATCCGAATCAGGAATCGCAACCAGGAATCCGATGGGATTTCGTCTGATAAGAGAAACTCCGATAGAAATATGATCGGATGCCTGTCGGATCCAATGGTCGGAATGATTCTCCTGGGATAGGCTTCGCAAGAAAAAGGTTCTTCCCGTGTGCCCAGGGGAAGATTTTTTTTAAAGGTTTCTTGGAATTGAAAAATCGTTTTTTGAGCATTTAGATGCATTGCCAAGCTTTTTTAAATCTACCAAACCTTTTTCAGGGGGTTTGGTAACAAATCTATTTTTTTAGCCTGTATATTGATATCACTTTCTTTTTTGATAGATAGAATTTAATTTATTTAATTCAGTCCATACGTATCAACATAGATGTTCTTCATTTTACGAATGCATTTGACTACTATTCAGTACCTTCATAAAGATGAAAAAAATATGTTCTCGTTTTGTATGTGACTCTTTATTTTTTTAAATTTATTTAGCAAGAATAGACACTAAAATTATTTTCTCACAGATGCTTCCCTATTCAAGATCACGATGTCGGTGGGAATTTCTATTCGTTGGTTTCATTCATTTTTTATTCTATCCCAATCAAGTGACAAGCACTAGCAGTAATAGTCTATCTTTAACGAATTATTTGTTTTTCTTCTTACAAAGTTCATAAGGGAGATTGTGCTCTTTCTTTTACATAGTTTCTCAATTTCAATTCTTCACATTCAAAAACACATAACATGATATTCGTTTTCTATTTACATGTGACCTTTTCTTCTATAAAGTAGTCACTGACATAATATTCTTTTTGTACATATATTTTGTACTTCTCCCTGTCCGTCCCTCAAAGCGTTGAATCATATTTTTCCTGTTAACTATGCCCGTTACTAGATTTGTATCGTTCCGATAAAAACGATTCCCTTCCAATCAGATATATTTTTTTATTTCCATCGAACAGTTAATCGCATCAGACACTTCCTTCCATTAAACTTCATAGAAAATAAAAACATGTCTCAAAAAAACGTTTTCTTCATCCCAAAAACTCAACTCAAAATTTCTGAAATCTGACTTCAGATTCTCCGGCCCCGATAACCTACAGTAAAGTTTGATAGAAAAAGTGAAAAGCTTCTGAATAAGGTCATGGGTTACCGATGTTTTTTGACCTGCTACAAACAGACAAACGCATTTTATTTCATATGACCCTCCCTTCAGTCGAGAGAATATCAATTCGTTTTTTGTTTGTTGACAAGCTACACCTTTGGGTTCATAATACTAATTCAAAAAACAAATATTGAACATTTAATCCATCAATTCTAATCGTAAAACCATTCCTTCATGGAAACAATAAAAACAAAACAAATTTTCTTAGAAAATAAAGGTATTCTATCGGAATAACTATTTTTATTAATCAATTATGATGTGCGTTTGACGAGTTTTACGTAGACACTTTTAGGATGAAGAATAAATGATGTATCTTTGAGCTCGAATTTTTCTTCCATTAAATCACCGGGATGAATAGAATATCGTCTAAGTAGACGAGCAAGAAACATTTTGATTTCCATCAAAGCAAATCGCTTTCCTATGCAATTACGTGGACCGAGACCAAATGGCATATAAGCAGCTGAATGTCTTGGTGATGAGTGTCGTTCAGGAAGAAATTTATTTGGATCTTCAGGACCCCATAAATCAGGATCGTAGTGAACACTCAAAATATCTGGTTGAATTATACTTCCTTAAAAAGCGTGTAAAAATATAAATAAACGAAATATTTCATAGACCGATCTTACCCTCATCAATCGTATGACCACAAACGTTCGTGCTCTTATTACATTCTCTCGATGTAGCTGAAGGTGCAGGAGGAAACATTCGTAAAACTTCACGAATGAACCAATCAAGATAGATCATATCATGCACTTGATCGTATTCATTCTTGTTCTCATCATAACTATCTACTTCTTTTTGAAGTTTTTTTTGTACAAGCGGTTCTTTTGCCAGAACATATGAAGAAAAAGCAAGTGTTGTCGCTGTTGTTTCATAACCAGCAATCATAAGTGAGAGCATATTATGGCATACCTCGTCATAATGAATATATTTCGACATGACAGCAGTATCTGTATGATCCTAAAATGTTCCATAGTTGGTTTGTTTTTTCGTTACAAAATAAAAAGACAAATAGATTAACCGTGACTTCATCTCGCGTAGCAACATCGAGCATCAATTGTAGAAGATCGACTCGTCGTTGTTTACCACTTTCATTGCTAGACAAAGATGAACGTGCATCGATTAAATAATTTAGACGATTCATGAGCCAAAATCGAGGTATCTCTTGAATATTTCCTGTGACTTTGTTTGCAAAACGTCCGAGTAATACTAGTCCAAAGATAACATAGCCGAGGCATGGAATAAGCCAGGGCATCAATTGACTCAATCGAACTAATGTATTCTTGTCGAAGTTGTAAGCTACGGTTGCCTCGGCTTGCTTAAAATATTCATTATCAATATCGTTCTGTATGTCTGTATCGACACCGAATACACAATGGCCTTTTCCGAAATTTAAATAGGAATGAAGTTAAAGACGATTTCTGTAGAACCCTATTTCACTCACATAGCACGTCCATCGTTAATCGTTTGTAGAGCATGTAAATATCTACTTGCTCTTCGTGTTCACTATATTCTTCTACTTTGTTCATTAACGAATCAACACATTCATGAACCATCGGTGCCATTAATTTGAGTTTCGCTGACGTAAATGCTGGATTAATAACTTGCCGTTGACGATGCCATGTCGCTCCAATAGAACTGAATAGGCTGTGCTTGTTTTTGCTTCCTTCTCGAAGAATAAAAGGCAGATTTCGTGAATGAAACGATGAAAATTGTTTCGAAAATACTTCTTGGAGAAAATCAGCGTCGGAAACAATGTATACTGGCCGAGTGCCTTCGTATAAACCATAGATCGAGCCAAACTGACGGGTCCATGTTTGCCATTGATGAGTTTTCAGACTAGCTGACCATATAGTTTTAAAATGACCGAAGAAAAAGTGAAACGGAGGAGAAGGAATGCTTCGTTGTTCGAAATAAGAATAGCGACGTTTAAGCGTCCATAAATACACGATCAGCAATGTTAACAAACAGACCACAAGTGTAGCAAACACGAGCATTCTTTGAGATAAACAACAAATGGACAAGAAACGTTTCGTTCGACGCTTGTTTTTATATTTGGAATTTTTATCAGTTGTTTTTATCACAGTTTATGATTGTACCTTTTCTTGTTCTTGTTTACTTGTAATAGTTACGAGCAATACCTTGATGAATATTCTAATGGTAACACTTTATCACAGGATGCAAAATTTCGATGATAAGAATGCAATCACACAAAAAAACAATATGTCAATGAAAAACAAAAAACGAAAATAAGAAGAACGTAATATATTTTAATCAGAACGAAGAGGAATAGAGGCTTTTTTTTTCTATCTTGCTAAAATAAGACTGAATGCCTTGAAGCCTGCTGAGACATCATCTAGGTCATGTATACAACTATAGAGCGAGAACTTAGCACAAATCGTGACACCTGTGGTTACAGCATGAAAAACAAGTGTTCGAGGCAGGCACAACGTGTAAGAGGAAGAAAGAAAGAAGCGAAAACAAACTAAAGGAGAAAAACAAGAAAACAAAAACAATAAAAAACAAATCACGAGTATCTAAAAAGAACAAAAAACATAGGTGAAAATATAGTCAGGAAATGAGTCGGAATTGAATCCGTGGCACTAGAACACATCAGCAAGTGAGCAGCAGTGTACCTGTATGATGATCTTAAGGATTAAGACTGAATATCACACGTTGAGTCAATACTTTCTCAGTAAAGGGTATAGATATGGTGGCAGAGTCATGAGCAAGGATGCTCAATACAGGAAATGAAGTAAATAGAAGAGTTCAATGGTGAATGGAAAACTAGTGGATAGGATTTTATATATTCAAATAGCAATCCCCAATCATAGCGAATATGTACTACTTGTTAGTAAGGTCGAAGAGCAAATAGCATAGAGAAAAATATCTTAAATCGTATTATTGTACAATATGTGCCGAAACCTATTGTAACACGCTAGGACTATGAGTATAACTAATTTATGATACTATTTTTATGTACTTAGATTATGTCCAATTTCAGAAAAAATGACTAGACAGACACGGTATATATCTCTCATGTCTTTTCAGTCGAGAAGAATATCAAATGATAGACTATGTCGACAGCCAATCAGATACTATGAGACTGTCATAAGATAGTGACAACGAAATAAATAATACATGACTAGTTGAATATTGACAGTGTTAGATTAATTATTAGTATTTTCCTCTCATATCTATCACAGATTGAAGAACCAAACAACATCGATTCATTGAAATGTCCATGAACTTA
Organism: Rotaria macrura; assembly: GCA_900239685.1. Lineage (NCBI taxonomy): Eukaryota > Metazoa > Rotifera > Eurotatoria > Philodinida > Philodinidae > Rotaria > Rotaria macrura. The sequence goes on from OENT01000189.1 coordinate 114,132, forward strand.
TACTCGACGAAGAATGTGCATGCAGGTGAATGGATATGAATGTGACGTTTCTCACCGAACATATTCAAATGCTAGTGCATGCTTTGACAAATAAAACAAAATTGTTATTTTTGTTGTACTGAACTAAAAACAAGAAATTAATATCGTGTGTGAAAAATAGTGGTAAGTTATATTTGTAATTCGTATCTTTTGCACCCTTTCGTGAAATGGAGAAATTTTAGTAGAATTTCGAATGATCGTAGTTCTGAACAAGTTTTTATTTTAGACATCACTTCTTCAAATGATTCTGGCATATGCAAATCCACACTTATCTGATTATCGTTTTTATTTTTCGAAAATGATACTTCGTAGGGAATTTAACGTTGTTAGCATGGAATTCTGATTCGGATTATTTGTTATCAATGCATTCCGTAACAATCATTGTTTTCATACGAGATGGATGAGACACATAACAGGTGAGGAAAAAAAGAGTAATGATTAGTAGTAAATTATAGCCAAAGATAGAATTATGATGATCCCATGTAAAAAAAATAATCAAAAAATCGATTTTTTGAATATTCAAACTGATTTTTTTTACATCTTTTTTTTCACATGGGATGTGTGTACAATCACGTAGAGCAATAGCAAGAGTGTATTAAGAGCGTCATATATCTGTAGACTATAAAAGTCGCTAGCAGAATCTTAATACCGACGTTTGAGTAACAGATATACATGGGGCACTAGGAAAGTTTTTTCGCCCGGTTCTTTTAAAAGCCTTAGTGCAGGTTCAAGTATTCTGTTATAATGCTTAGACATATTTAGGATTGTATGCAAAATTTCAGACTTCTAAGTCTTGTACTTTGTTGTAGCCGATCATTACTTTTACGCTAGGTCACACAGTCTGCTCACGGATGACCCATCTTGTATGAGAGAACTTTGAGTCTCATATTTTGATTCCAAAATTCCTTGTATTAGTAAAACAAAATATGCTAAAATATGCAGCATGAAAAGCTCTATAATTTACGCAGGATAATTAGTTTCACAGTTGCATTTTTGTGTTAAAAATGCCACAAAGTTGTGAGCAATCAAATTTGGATGTTGCAAAAAACAATGTTTTTTTGATTAAAGATTAATTCGCTTCTTTCTTATCTTATCTTGCTTTACCTGTTACTTCATATGAAACAAAAAGCAAAACATGCCACAGTGTGCAGCATGAAAAGCTCTTCAATTTGCATAAAATACCATATATTACAGATGCATTTATTTGTTTCGAAAATTGACAAAATTCTGAACGATCAAATTTTGACCTTGCAAAAGAATGTTCTTTTTCGTATGCGACGAACACGCTTTTTTCTTATTCAGCATCTAATATGTTGTGTTTCAAAAAGACCAAATACACCACAGGGTGCAGCGTGAAAAACTACAAACTACAAACAGCAGTTTAGTTTAACTATATTCTTTTGCTTTTTTGGAAAAAAGCAAAATTGTCTGAACTAATTTTCGCCGAGTCCAGAATTGGTCCCTCAGAATACTGTATATTTCGAAGCAAAAAATGCACAATCAACATAAGCTTTACATTGTAGATTGTACAGCTTCTGGTATAGTTTATTTTTAAATAAAATTTTGTTAGGGATCAAACTATGAAATGAAAAGTTCCTCGATTGTTTTATAAGTCACTCGTTATGTTGCTTCTAGAAGATGCCATGTTATTCACGTAAAAGAAATGATCGACTACAAAAAAGTACAAGACTTAGAAGTCTGAAATTTTGCACACAATCCTAAATATGTCTATGCATTATAACAGTATAATTGAACCCAAACTGAGGCTTTAAGAAGAATCGGGCGAAAAAACTATTGTAGTGCCCTATGTAGTTCTTCGGAGAGAACCGCCTCGCAATAGACATGAAAACAATTCATGAAAAACAAGTTTTATAGCATGTTTACTCCAAAGATATTTTCGACATGTTGTTTTTCAGAATTCTCACGTTTTATATCGTAGGGTTGAGAGTCGACTACAGAGCAAAGATTGTCATTATAATGAACATTGTCCATCGTGGTCAAAGATCAGTACATTCAGTGATAGCAATTTTAGAAACTCGAAATTAGTTGAGTTGAGAAATTAATCATCGAAGTGATACGTGTACATCTCTTGTCTATTTTTAGAATGAATAAATACACGACTGATGCATTTTGTGTTTTGATTTGTACCTATATGAAGATTACAGTGAAATCTGGCAAAGTAAGATTAACTCATAGTTGAAAATAATGCAAAGAATGATGTAAAACGTAAATAGGTTTATGTTTCAATATAGATGATCAAAAATATTTAAATCATAGAATATTTTGCTAATAAGAAGACAAACAATTGCACAATGAATGCTGAAATTGCACTGTTATTAGTCGCCATATGAAAAGTTAGAATCAATCGTTGGTCTTTCCTATCTCATTGACGTTTATGCGCAAAGAAATTCGTTGTGCTACAATAGTGATAGATGTTTGTTAGAGAACTAAGTTTTTGCTGTTCGTGTATTTTGTTCAGTCTTAATCTTAGATTTAGAATAGTTCATAGAGATAGGAGAATCATGAATGAATTTTGACTGATTTAAATAATGCAGAATAGATGTTTCGATGAATGGACTTCGTTTCCTTCTTATGACATATAATCAGCCTCGCTTGTAGATACATCAATGAGTCATTACAATGAGAAATGAAATAAGAAACTTGTTCATGATATACAGGTACAATTTAATGGCTCGCTACAAAACAGATGAAATGCAAACATGAAAAGAAGTGTTCCATAGAACATCTGATGATTGAAAGAAATAGTATCGAATAGTTTCATTCATGTGGTTAAATGTTTAAGCCGTACGAATAATGTTACGTAACTTCGCGACTAATTACTGACAAGTGAAACACAGGATTCGTATAATAGAAAATAAAAGAAAAAAGAATTATGGCAAAACAGTGTCGGTCCAATAGGAAGCATAACTCTCATTTAAATTCAATTGCACGATGCTCAGATGACAGAAGACAAAATCTACCTGAACAGTCTTGCCATTGACGAAAGAAATACTTTATTCTCAAATGACATGTTAAATTCCGATAGACACAACGTCAACTTACCTGATTTTGATATTTAATATCTGGTCGTAAAATCGATATTTGTATGAAGGAAATTATATATACACACATTCTTCACTCAATTATACTTTAATGAAAGATATTCGCAAGTGTAGTTGCTTGGTTACATTGAATTCTTGAAACATCAATATTTACTCATCAAAGACACATTCCTAGCTCAAGCTTTGGCTGTCACTTTTATTGTCATCTATGTTATTGTCGTAATCAATCACATCCATTCATATCAAAGTCATCCAACAGATCTTTATGGTCGATTGAACTACAATATACTCAATCACTTTATAAACAACTACTAGTCGATTTTTAGCAGAAGAAAACTTCATATCATACATCATTCCACATTTATCTCTTCCCTATTTTAAAAATCAAGAAGAAAAGGACACCATTCGAATTGATGCGTTGACCAATATTCGAAGTATTACATTGTACTGATAGACGCAAAAAAACATTTCAAATGAGATATACTGACGCATATCAATCAATCAATGTATAGATTATTAATACTCATCAAAAGAAACAGTTGAGAACAACATTTTAGACAAATTTAACTATAATTAATTGAAGAATAACAACCATGCGAATGATCGATTTTTATACACGTCATTCAAATGTACCAATTTCTGAAGTGAGAGATGCAACAACTTTTGCACAAGGGCCAGTTTGCATCGTTTTTGATTGTTTACTGTATGTTCAGTGATGAAATATCGTTTCAACTGTACTATCCAATCACATTCTGTGTGAACATTAGATGATCTTGTTTTAGGAACTTGAATTTTTTTTTGCATGTCGATGTTCTTTCTTTTTTTTTATTCGTACATGAACGACATTTATTGATAACTAGTGCTTTTTCATATAGTTGCACATAAACAAAACTTTACACTACTATTGTGAATCAGTCGTTTTTATCATTTGTAAAGGTGTTGGTGGACTCGATGAATCTTCCATGTTTGTCAATGTTAGAGTCTTTTTTCTTCGTGATTCATGAATAAGTAACAATTGTTTAATATCATGTACAGTTGTCGATTTAGTTAATTTTTGATTTGATAATTGACGGGATATACTTGAAGAATGTGATGTGGAATTGAGCGATAAATTATTCAAACGATGTTCTTCATCATGATCATCATAAACAGTTGAACGTACAAACCAAGGTGGTAATGGTTTTGGTTCATATGGTACTTTTTTACTGGCTAATTTCATCTTTGCTGATACTGGCTGTTTTGCAGCCTCATCTGTTGATTGAATTGTTTTCGTTGATTTTTTTCCTGGTTTACCAGGACCACGTGATGATGATATAATAGAATCTGTTGTGTTACTTGTTTCGTCGACATCCATCTGTGAATAATGATCATCATCATCTTTTTCAATAATAATTTGTATATCATGATTAATTGCTGATGTGCGATCAAATACATTGGATGCATGTGAACGATGTGTATTTGATACCGGTGCTTCTTGCTTTATATTATTATTTGTTAATATAGAATTTCTATTCTGTTGAAGTGAATCTGGATCCGATGGATTTCTCTTTTGTTGAGCATTATTCATAATGTGATCAATTTTTTCAAGTATGTGAAATAAGGGTTTCATTTGTTCATTGAATAAACTCATATTAATTATTTGTCTATTTGTTGTATCTTTTGTTTCAAGATCATCCTGTACTTTACCACCACATATGGAACATATAAATAAATCCTGAACATCATCGTAGAGTTTATTAACATCTAATTCAGTATATTCTTTTGAACACCCTTCACATTTATAGTTTGATTTTTTGTATGTTTGTTGTTTTTCTAAATTTTCTACGTTTTGTTGCATATTTATTATGCGATATTTAACAACATTTATAAATGTTGTCGTATCAATTTGATAGTAATATTGATCTCGATTGCGTGGACCAGTTGTAGTATCATCAGATTCAAGACGATGATCTTCGATTATGAATTTATCTTTTTTTAATTCTTCTATAGATGAACGAAGTATTTTCGTATCTAAACACAGAAGATCAGCTAAATCTTGATGTTTTATTCGTTCATGATGATAAATATATTGAATAATAATAGATTTTTGATTATCATAAAATGTATGCATGATAAAATGTATCAATGCTTTGAGAATAGCTCGTGGATCGTTGACATCATAGGTTGGAAGAGGAATTTCAGTGGATGAATTTGTTGTTGCTGTTACTGTTGAATTGTTAGTTGTAGGATTCGATTGTGGATTAGGTCGTGTTGATTGAGGAAGAGAAGGATTAAGATTCGTAAATGAACCACCACCAGCTGAAATCGACGACATGTCGTTTTTAATTGTATTTAAATCGGCAAAGACCATAATCAAAGAGAAATACAGGTGAATCTATGATAGACAAAACGACATATTCATATATGTTATTCGTATTCATTTTCAATTCGATAAAGTGTCAGAGCTCAACTAAATATTTACAAAGTTGAAAGGTTAAAAATTATTATCGGTAACATTTCTTTCTTTTAGCTAACTGTGTAACTACATCATTTCAAGTCATGAGAATAGATCGTATAATCGACGAAAAACCTATCATTGATAACTACACTTTTTCACACGATCAATAGTCCATTTTCAGAAAGAGAATTCAAATTTAAAGATAAAATTATGGCCCGTATTATGATTGTTGTAATCAAGGTATGACAATATGTTTCGGTCAATTAGTCAGTCTGCTGAAATTCAAATTCATTTCTTGAAAGCATCAACTTGATCAAAATATGATAAATACATATGTGCTACATCTATGACGACTACTGTCTCAAAATATGAGTTTCAATACACGAAATATCCAACTAATAAGTTTCAACTTGGAAAAATTATCAAGTCAATACTAACAAACTATGTGTTGCATGGAAGAACAGGATACTTTCTATGTTCGTTTCAATTCGAACTGTAAATCCCTGTCTCTTTAAAACAATTTCTAGAATTCTGCCTTTGATAGTTCTTACTGAACATCCTTCTTTCCTTATTCTCCATCGACTATTCCAAAGTGAGTAGTGTGTTTTTCACTGACGATTTTTTAATATTCCATTTATTTCGAAATTTACTCCCAACAAACTTTAAACAAACAAAAGTATTCTCAATGGTTGCCAGACCTTTAGGAATACAACATTGATTATGGATGAGAAGTACCGATTTTTTTCCCAACTCTTGTGGTGGACTTATCAAGTGATAAAGCGGAAAAAAAAACATTTGAGAAAAACAGTATCCCATAAGTATGTTCATATTTTTCTTCTTAGAGTTTATGTTTCGTTTATGTCGACGGAACGTCTAATGTTTGTATTTTCAAGTAACCTTTCGATTTTTACATGTCCAACATGCCACAGAACGTAAAGCATATCGAAATTTTAAATATAAAAAAAATGTTGGTTTTCTCATGTCAAATTTATATGACGAAAAATTGTGAATATAAACAGAATAGTATTGAAATTAGTATATATAAAAATCCTCGATCGAAACACTATGTATTACAAACGAGAAAATAGTCACAAAAACCCGATAGTGTTGAAGAAAGTTTATAATTGTCCTACAAAATGTTTAGATCAATACGAACGATGAATCTATGACGAAAAGTGCACTCGTTTCATGTACATTAGTTAGACTTTTCGATTTATGGCCAATTTTATTTTTGAATACTAGTATGTTTTCATCAAAACACAAAATCTAGCGAGGAAGAATAAACTCATTATAACTTATAGAAAGTCAAGAGAAAACATTAGAAATTATAAAACAAGGATTTCATATCACAGATATTCGTCAAACATACAATTAAAACTAAATCCGTGTTTTATGATGATTTGTTTTTATTTTCCATAATTCTCAATGTTTTTAGTAATCACTCTTAATTTCTATTGATTTCTCATCATGCCGAAGCATTTCCAATGATTCATGATGTTATCCCAAAGACAATTAAAAATTGATTTCCGGTAATAGAAATCAATGTTTTTCTCTTTCATGTAGACCTAATATGAAAGGGAGCATCGCTCGATAGTCCTACATAGAATTTCGTAAGAATTTTTCATGTCATTTCAAAAAAAGAAACTTTGTATGTCAGCATTCATTAAACTTCTCTTTCTGCTCTAGCAAAATTTTAAGTAGAGTACATGTTAAAAGATGAATTTGCTTCAATAAATATGCCCATAACACTTTGATTCTATACATCGTTGATCGACTCAATGTACCGTTCTAGTACTTAAGAAAATAAACATGTGAAAAATAATTACATAAGGATATGTCTAACTACTTAAGCCTAAAAATCAGAAAGAGACAGCTTCGCAAAAGAAGAGGTCATAAACTGGCGACCGCATGATTTCACAATCAAATATGAACACATCAATCGATATAAACTTATAGACTTTATATCTTCTCTGGAAATGATTTGCAACGTGAAATCTAAAAATTTCTCTTCGGAAGACGAAATGTTTCAAATTAGGCACAAAGTGTTTTCGTAGAATTGTTTTTCTTCAATATTGATAGCATTTCTATGTATCTACCAAATAACCAACCCAAGAACATTTGATAAACAGTACTGACTATCATAAAAATAGGAAATGTACTACGAAAATTCAAAAATATGACAGTTCATTTGAAAACAACTTCAACTAGAAGTGATTACGTGATGAAGATTTTTAATGTATGTGACAATTATTAAAAAATAGGCATCTTTTAAAAAGTTAATTATTCATATTGTAGCGTGAGTTAAAATAATCGCTTATAAATGGAACAGTATGGTTCACCTTGAAGAAAAAATTGGAAAAGTTCAGATGACCTAAAAATGTACTTTACATATGAACACTACTGAAAAGATTTCAATAGTGGTTAAAACAGTTAGCTATCTTTTATTAATGACTGTATTTAAATAGCTACATACGTCTATATGCATGTTGCATAAAGGGAACAATCACACAAGGGAATATTAAAAAAGGTGACTAAGAGCAAAAGGGAAATATTCACAAAGAACAGAAAGAAAAAGAAAGAAAGAGAGAGCATGTTCGAAATCTATTGAAATTTGTGCAGTTGGGCAATGCTCGTTCGTTTTATCACTTGGAATTTATTCCCTTTTTATTCGTGACTAAGTCTGACAAATATAAGTTTAATGACATCAGTTGGCTTGGTAAAAACCAACGACTTCTTATGTTGGAGAAATTCCGACAGTATTGATAAGGAAAAAGAAAATAATTCACATTAGAAAGATGTGGCTTTCTCATATTTGAAACGGGATTTTATTTGTCTGAGTTCTGACAAGCTATCATTAGCGTATAAATACAATCCTGACCACTGAACCGAGTGCCCAAATATGTATAGATGCAACTGTTTTATGTCAAGAGTATGTTGAAATTTTTCTGTCGATTGAAAAAGTAGTCTTGTGGAAAGCATGATACAACGAAGAGTATAACTATTTTAGTTAGTTCGACTTCTAAAAGACATTTCTTCAACCTTTATAAAACAATTGTAAACGTTGTCAATAACAAAGCAAACGAACAAATACCGAATCAACGATCAGACTCCTTCACTAATTCAAACTTTTCAGTTTTTTATTTAACATGGATTTTCTCACACTTACGAATCCATGTTCTTCTAATCTCTTCTCATTTATTTAGACTGAATCTATTCCCATGAAAGTAACACTAATAAAAAAAACGGGTATTTTCTCATACAACATCTATGTGTGTAACATATACAAACTGTACTGTTTTGAACGTAAATTACATATTATAAACTGACTTTTAAAATTTTTATTAAGCAGTAAAGTACAGATCATACTCTTTGTCAGTATTATATTTTTATCCGAACAAATACTATGTTCAAAAAGCAAGCATTACTTTTCTTACTATTAATCTACAAACAAAAAGAAACGTCCGTCAGAGTACGATACGTAAATAATAACCTGTCTAGTTTTCTTATAGACACGATGGAAAACTCTTCTTCAGTGCTCTATCTAAAAAATATTCATTTCGTGTTGTGAAATGAATCTGAATCACTTTATCATAGTCAACAATAGTATACAAAGAAGTCTTCAATAACAAGTAATATAATCGTACTCAGTCTGAAAATAACGTAGAAGGATTGATATAATGACGCAGTGGAGGTTTTTGTTTGATCAAACATTGAAAAATTTTATGTTAATAATAGTTTGATTCCAAAATCATGATGCAAGTTACACACTGATAATCGATGTAAATAGGTGAACAATATGGTGATTTTATTTGTATTTTTCAATCTACAAATATACGTTAGAAAATTGATTCACATCCACATAGTATACAAGGAAAAGTTTGTTTCTTTCGGGTTTGATGAAAATCACAATAGGAAGTCTTAACTGTAGTGGTCAGAAAACATCTTTAGATACTATTTCATCGATTTTCATCATCAGTTTGCACAGTGTCACACCAACGTATGACAACAGGGCAAGTTAAACTCCGTTTATATATTTAACTGCAGACAATAGATAGTATTACAATCAATTGAATGTAACACGTTGATTGTAGCGTAAGAACTAGTTTTACTGATTTCCCATTAATTTTAGTTTTTCCATAAGAAACTATTTTTTATCGTGAAAAATCAAAATAACTGGATGAATGAATAATTTTAAAGTTCATATGGATGTCACTACTATCAACTATTTCGTCGAACAACAAAGGATACTTGGCAATTTGTCGTCTTCCATCATTCATTTCAAATGAATGGTTATCAAAATTTATTCCTTCTTGTTCTTGTTGTCATATTATTAATAGAACGATTTGAAAAAAAAAAGGAATTTTGTTTTTAGAATTACGTAAAAAATCGTCAACTGACGAGTCATCTTTCTCAAAGTGTGTGTACGTGTATTCAACGTCATATTTTTTCTCGCAATCCAATTTAACTAAAACTTAGGTGTTACTGTGTGTGTGTGTGTGTGTGAGTGAGCGCACATATTTGGTGAAGAGTTCAGATTTATTTTCTCGTTTTAATCTATTGATTATGTCATCATCGACACGAACAGCTCCAAGATCAACATCAAATAGTAAAACATCATCATCGAATATTCATCAAATTAATGGCTCGAGTAATTCGTATGATATGAATGATACAGCATCAAATCTGACTTACCCTGCTGGCAATAATCCAGAGTAATGATTAATTTTTAAATGCTACTAGTTCTTATTTTAGAAACATAAAAAAATGATGTATTATATTTAGATTCGATACAAATCTACAACGGTCATCTTTAAAAAGAAATGTTTCGCAAGTAAATCAGTTATTTTGTTGTTTGAGTTAAAAAAATCAACATTTCTGTTGTTATTATTTAGTATGAAGGTGTCTATCGGAATGCTCGATTTATTCATGCAATAAGTAGTGGATTAGTGGTACGTGTCTTGTAGAATTTCTTTTTCCATTAACTTAAACGCGAGAGATTTCTGCCTTGTACAATGAGAAAATTGTTCAATATTGTGTCAATGAATAGCACTTGAAAACGAAGTTTCCGTTAAATAGTTGAATTTTTTCTAAATTCATGATGCGTGTAGTTGATCAAAAATAGTCAGGTTAAGAATCGAATCTTCATATCAGGTCTCCACTATGAATTAGGAAATCGTTGATTCTAGTATTTGTATGGATGTTGTCTAACGTTATCTAGCTCAGAAAAAATATCTTTATCCCTCGTTTATTAAAGTTTCACGATGATAATTCATACACTTGGAAAACACTCTAGTGAGATTGTGAATCGTAGATGATCTGTAATGACAGAAACACACGGACACAGATTTCCAATGAGTACATTGTCTTGAGTTTTACTCATATAAATTTTAGAGTGCAGTCTATAATAGAAATCTCTTGAATGTCTCTCTCAATTCAATAAAGACACCACTTTTCTGGCAACAGATATAAGTAGAAACGAATAGAGACATATTAAAAAAATAAAAACCGAATATCAATGTTGAGAAAAATATAAAATGCATTAGTAACATAAATGCTATTCGAAATTATGATAATACAGATGTTATTTTCGAGAAACTAACTAGCCTATCTATCAGTATTTATTTTTCTAATGACCATTAATCGATATCACGAATGAGATTTTCGATTTCAAAGGAGTTTTTGATATGTCATCAAATGACTTCCAAATGTATTGAGTAAGAAATATAAACTTCAATTTCTTCGACAATTGATTTGTTTCGTCCGTTTCCAATTGAAGAATATTCTTTCGAATCTTACCAAAGATTATTTGAAAATTAAGAACCATAGCCATAGTAAATACCTACACGCCACTAGTTTCTTTGATCTGTAATTTGTTTTTATCAAATCGGCACAGTTTATTGAGTTTGAAAACAGTAAGATGCATGAGAAGATTATAGATTCACTATTCATCTGTATAGCAGCTATTTGAATGTATGTTTATAATTATTAACAACAATTTTCGTCTATTTAATACTAGGGTCAACAAGTAGTTATTCAAACAAGTGATCATGAAAGATTTCACGGCGTACTTGAAACACTTTCGCCGAATGGTGATATTGTTCTAACTGTTTCACATCGATTAGATAAAAATAACAATGATATTATTGCTGCACCTACATTACCTCTTGATATTATTGATACCATTGACAGTTCATCACAGACATTTGAACTACATAAACGAATAGTTAAAGCATCGAATATTGTTGAAATTATAGCCGTCGATGTTGATCTATCGGCTAATGCAAAATGTATGTTGACGAAAGTGCAAATAGAGAATTTTTATTTGAAAATGAATATGAGAAGAACAAAAGATCTATGCAGTAGTATTCTATTTTTATAGGTTCACTAGATGAAAATCAAAAAGTTACTCAATTAGAAGATGATCGTTTTAGTCGTATAGAACATTTTTATGGTCCAGATGAAATCGATCCAGAAGCATTAGAAGATCTTGATCTTGGTGATGATGGAAAAGTAAAATGAAATTAATTTTCATGGAAATATTATTTACATTTTTTGTTTATGATAATAGGCTGGTTTCGATCCTGAAGATATGTTCCATACAAATAGGGAAAAATTCAATACAACAACTGACTTCGACGAAAGCAAATATACGTACGTATTCATTGAATTATTCTAGCCGTATTAATGTTTGCATTCGGTCGAATAGAAATGTTCCTATACGTAAATTATCAGCAACAGAATTAGCAGAAATAGAAAAAAAAGTACAAGAAATTGAAAAAAGTACTCGAACAGATGTCGATGAAGATGATGCAGGTAATATCAAGAAAACCACAAGACGAATTTTCTTATATCTAATGTTTTATAATTTTTTTCTCCTTTGACTTAGGCGTTAAACGTCCGATCGAATCGAATAATTTTGATGATAGAAATAGTAATATGAAAAATAGTCGTTCAAATCGTAATGAATTCCGTTATGATACTGAATATAATCCTTCAAAGTAACGATAATTCATTGATCTTACTTACAAAATATGAATGAGAACATTCTTATTTTTTTTCTTCTTCGGTTAGACGCGACAATTGGTGTGAACAACGACCTACCGCTCATAATAATAATCGTCGTACTGGTGGAAATAATTCAAAACAAAATCAATACATATCAACAAACAATCGTCAACAATATAATACTCGTATATCACGCAATAACAATCGTTTTACAAATAATCGATCACCATATCAAGGACAAGATTCATCACTACAGACAGCAAATGATGAATCAACACATAATACTCAACGAATGACTAGTGGTAGTTTTTCGCAGGGACAATCATCGGATCCGGCAAGCCCATCAAAGGCAGTGTCAGCTCGAACTATTTATCCTAGTGCAAATCGTTCATCAACTAATCAAAACTCACCCACACCCCATGCCGGTAGTTCATCATCGCGTACGAATTCCTTTACAGCTACATCACCATCATCAAATCACCCATCAGCAATAAATAAAATGTCCAAGAAACTATCGCTCAGTAAGAATCGATTATAGCCATGAGAAATAATTAATTAATAGTTTTGATATATATATATATATATATATAATAGTAGAATTACAGTTAAACTAAGTGGGGATTTCGTTACTTCTTGGTTTTAAGCTCTTAAGTTCTATCATCTTTTGTAAATGTTTGAGAATTCGACAGTTTAAAAATAGCCATCACTCAGAGTTGACACTTGATCTTTTTTAACCTAGTTCATAAAAATATCTATGCTACACTGATATCTGCTTATGATAAACCATTATCCGATGATTATTTTCTATTCAAGTAACTGTTACTGATAAGAAAACTTAATTATATGTGTCACATCAATTTTCGACTAAAACAAAGTGTTATTGATGATCTATAGATATGTATTAATCTGATTAGATTTTATTGAGTATTCTGCATTCTTCAAAAGCATATCTTAAATTATTTCTATTTTGAAGGTTTAAGTTTATCGCTAGTGTTTAATTTGATACTTGAGAGAGAGAGAGAACTTAGAATGAAAGGTATTGGGCAAATCACTAGTCACGGAATTTTGTCATCGTATAAAATATTGTTTTTCATGGGAACAACGAAAAGGAGTTCATATGTGAACTGATATAATCACAGTTAAAACTCAGCATTATATCAATGTCTTTTATGAACCGAGATCCAGAAAACGAAACTATTCTACAATGCTATATATATAGATCTGACGTTCATTAAATAAATATTATTTCAATTGAACAAGAAAAAAAAGACCGCTAGATTTTTATTGCATAACGATAAAAACAGGATTTCATTTTCTGCGCAGATCAAAACATGCTTGTCATTCTATGGCATGTCATTTTCAATTTTAATACTCGATGAAAGATACTTTCATTGCTTAGCACAGCTCCGAACAGCACTATCACATGTTACTGTCCGTTCTGTTTCTTTTCCTTGTTTGTCTATACATATATATATATATATATATATGGTACAAAGTTCGTTAACGACTACAACAGTTGGACGGAAATCAAATACTAGACAAGAAAAAAGATCTAGACCTACTTCTTTCCTTTCCATACACAGCATGATACAAATATTTCTTTATATAAGATCAAAAATTTCTTAATGCTATAAATTTGATTTCTAAACAATCCCATGAAGATATCCGACCGAAAATACATCGAAAGATAATATCCCACCGTCTTCAGTAACAGCAGTGGTATCATTTGTCTTACATATATATATGTATATGCATCGAAACATGTATATTTCAAGAGTTTCATACAAAGAAATTTTACTGTATTATAATTTAAGATGAACAACAATCAGTTCCTGACGAAATCGATCAACCAAAACAACCACGTGCATCAAATAATCCAACAAATACAACTTCAGTTAATCGGCCACCAAATTTACAATCAAAACAGCAACCATCGTCGACACAATCAGATCAAGATGACCATGCATCTAGTCATGATGTGATTAATACAAATCAATCAAATACAACTGGAACGACGTACGTTTTTCTCACTGTTGAACTGATGAAGAAAATTCGAATGCTTTTCATACTTTTCTAGAACACCGAATTCCATGAAATCCAATCCAGGCTTAAATCCGGAAGCAGATGAATTCGTTCCTGTATTTTCAGTAAGTTTTTTTTTCTCTTTTTCATGTGTTTTATATCTGCTTTCTTTTGACTGTAGCGAGAAAGTAGCTCTCGACCAGAATCACGCGGTGCATCTACCGCAAGTTCAGCATCAATGAGTGCTTTTATTCCACACGCTCATCCGCAAACACTTCATCTATTACAACAGCAACAACAAGGTCAATCTCAACCAACACCACAAATGATCCCTGCTGTACATGCGCAAAATGCAGCAGCTCTCTATCAGCAATACTACCAAACAACGTTTGCTAACATGCCACAATTCATTAATGCCACACAACCGCAAATGACAGTCGGAGTTATGAATGCGTCAATGATACCAACACAGCCATTGATCACAACCGGACCAAATACGAATAACTCAAGTAATGGAAGTTCCAGTGGAATGACAACACCTAATAGTTCTGTCAGTGCTGGTCCAACTTATAAAATTAATAATAATAATAACAACAATAATAACAATCAAACACACAGTGTAGATAACAGTACTAGTGGTGTTAGTAATGTTCCACCGAAAAAAGCCGTTGTGTCTGTTCAAAGACCCGAACAAGCAAATATTTCTCAACAGCCAATGCCTGGTGCTCCACATATGATGTTTACAGCTCCACAAATTCGATATTACTCGCCCGATTATCTCGCACAACGTATGTATATCTAAATATATTGTTATTTGATTGAATATCTGTATAATTGCATAGAAGCTACATCAGCATCGATGCACTTACCACAAATTCCATTTTACTATCCAGTGAATGCATCAGGTCTTATTCAAGCCGCTACAAATGTTGGTCAGCCGCAAAATATTATGATTCCATCAACGAGTACTGCAGCTACATCAACAACACCAGGGCTTCCTCCACTTCACTATGCAGGAATATATGCCGGTAGATTTCAACAAAATCAATACCTCTACTAGCAATTGATTATTTTCTATGTTATTTTTCATTTAAGATCCACGGATGTACAGTTTATATTCATCTGCAGCAGTCAATCAAGCAGGTGTTCATCCTAACTGGCAATTAGCTCGCTCACCTCCTCAACAACAACCAACAGATCAACAACGCCAATATGGTAATGGACAAAATACTATATCTCAACAGGCTCCGACAGCCGGTGCTACCAATACTGTTAATCGGTCAGCTTCAATATCAGGTCAAACTGGTGCTAGTAGTACTACTGGTGGTAGTAGTGCTCCTCCCTTTACACCGCAGTATACATTGAATGGAGTTCTACCAGCAGGCTATGCGTATGGCGGAGCTGCTGGGTGGATTCCTGGCCAACAGCAAGCTCAACAACTTCCACCAAATATGTCTCCGCAAATCAATACGGCTTATAATTTAATGTTTGATCCATCTCAACAAGTACCAACACCACAAGCAACATATCTACATCGAAATCCTTACGACTCACATGCTTATTATGCTCAAGTTGTGCAACAACAACAACAACAACAAGCACCACCACCAGCGCCGCCACCATCACAACAGCAGCAAACGCCTTCTCAAACAAGCTCGGATACAGTACTACAAGGCAGTTACACTCGTTAAAATGTTTTTGTCCCTCTACATTCGCATTATATACGTGTGTGGCCGTATCTTTTCTGTCTCATTCGGATCCCTTCTTTATCTCCTGTTGTATGATGCATATATATATATATATATATATATAAACATATATATATATACATATGCATATATATTTAAACACGAAACTTTCTTCCTCTTGATCATTCTTTATGTTTCTCTTATTTTCCTCATTAGTTCTTCTTCCTTTGTTTTTTCTTTGTAATACGTTTGTTAAAGCCAAGTTACCGTTTTCTCTCTCTCTTTACTCATACAACTAAAGCAATATAACTCAAGGCTAATGACTATTGACAAAAGGCGGCAAAGTTTAATAAATTATTGCTTCTCGACAACGCATTTTTAGACAAGAAAAAACTAATTGTTTCTTTTTTTGTTTTCTCATTGAACGATGTCGAGTGCAAAACATATCTAAGTTATGCTGGCTTATGAAGTGGCTCAAGTATTCTCCTGATGAAACTTGACTGTTTAAAAAGATGCCCACAATACTGATAGGATAATTGAAACAATTTATTCAAAACAACGACAATTAAATTAATCAGTCAAAATCGTAAAGCTTTTTGTAGTGACCACGCATGTGGTGTGTTAAAATATGATGATACTGTATATTGATGCATTCACTGTCATTCGTTTCCTTTGATATCCTTGTACTGAATAAATAAACTTCAATCGTCTGTTAAATTTTCAATACAGAATTTCTTTTCTGAATTTAATAGTAGACACAGTGAAACGTATCATTAAACATATGGCCTACTTGATGTCATCATTCGTTACGTTGATTCCCGGTGTTCTATAACAATAGCTTACTACATTTTTTATTATACAGATAAAAGTTGATTTATTCGTTCAGGACGCTTTCTACCGAAAATTTCGTTGAATTGATGAAGTTCAATGCGTACACGTAGACGATTGATCTTCCGTATCACGCTGAATGATTAGATTTATTGTACGGCTGTTCTATTGATTTGAAAATTACTGATAGTAGAAAAATGTACTTGATAAATTTTGTCTTTCAGCAAGTAACTTAGCAAAAGAACTCAACGATCCATATGAATTTTATAATAAGTCGAAATATTTATTTTTGTTTCATAAACATTTAATAAAAGAAAAACTTTGAATAAAGTAAGTTTTTCATTAACGAGAACTTGAACTGAATAAACAGACAGGGTCGATTTATTCTATGTTAATCACATAATCAAATGTTAAAAGGTATGAACTCCTCGAATAGAGTAATTTACGAAATTTTCGTGTGCTGTTGATAGAAAGGTGATCTTTGAATTTCACCTTTTCGAAGAGCTTTACGAGCATCATTAGCTGTTATAGCACATATAGCTGCACCGATGCCAGAACCTAGGTTACGTATGTTTTAGATCATCGTGTGAAATGAATTATTTTTATACCATCAGCACTGATGTGTAATTCGTAATTAAGTAAAACTGGAGCGAGAATTTTCAGATGACGTTGGATAACCATGTTAAAGCGAGGATGAAACCGATAGAGACTACCATCTATTCCGATACAAAGTTTCTTCATTTCAGTTTTTCTATTTTCATGTAATCGTTTCATTAGAACAGCTATAGCTGCTGCAGTCAACATAGCCGCTCGTCTGAAGAAAAAAAATCGAACATTCCAATTTTCATTTAGCTTTCGTTTTTCTCTATGTATCTCTCTCACCTTGATATAAGTCGACATGTATATGAGATAATAGCACAATCAGCATTAGTTGCATAGTCTAGGCCTAATTTTTTCAAGACATTTTTCGTATTGGCAAACGTACGACCAGTATCAAGTTCTATTTCTGATATATGATTCGTTTGTAACATATAAAGAGCATGAGATGGTGAATAATAACGATAGGATTGTTTATGATCACGTTGCATTTTTAATATAATTCCTTGATTAATGAGAGTAGCTAAAACTTCAGCAGCTAAACGACCCATATACATTCCTGATATGAGTTTTTCAAATATATGTATTCCTGGATTATTTGACATCTTATCGATTTCTCTATCAAAATCCGTAATCAACATATCAAGACAACCTCCTTCACCTAATGAACAAACAAACGTATTCTACAAAGACTATGAATATATGCTGAAAATACCGAGAGCACCCCATTCTGTATTGATAATCATTTCCGTTGCTTCCGATAATAGAACAGATGAATCAGATATTGTATGAATATTATGAATATCTTCGAAATAACATGCATTCGTACCAGTACCTAATCAAGAGTAGAGCAATAAATTCTGCACATATTTTACTATCAAGAAACAGTCTCTTACCCAGAATAACACCCACACGACAAGTAGGTTCACGATAGGCTACAAAAAAGAAAAATAAAGTTAAGTTTTAAACACCATTTTATTTATTCTTCAAGATTGATCGGAGAAGATTTGATATTTTATGGATAATCAGTCAGTTCGAAAAAGAGATTGATCAGTATCAAAAAGAAGAAATAAATCATTTCCTTCGGAATATATTAACTTTGGATAGAATTGTACGCGAAATAATTTGAATGGTAATATGTTAATCTAATATGTTTTCGATCACTAAATCATCATATCATTGGAATTGTTTTCTAAGTTTTAATAAGTGTAAATAGATATTCATTTATGCTCTGATAACCGGACTAAGAGAATTCAGTCTCTAGAATTACTCTATGAAATTTCGATATCTCTTGTTTAGTCATGCAGAATCGAAAGAAAATGATATGTTCGACTTGAAGCTATAAGAACATTTGTAATATCTTGAGAAATCTATGCTATATTGTTAAATTCTATACAAAAAAAACATCTTCTCGTACAATTCTATTTAATTCAGACTCGAAATTGTAGAGATTTATGACTTCATAAAGTTTTCTGAAATCCTGCTGAATTCGTGTCAGTAAGACCCAAAACGTTTTTTAGATTGTGTCTTTCATCATGAAAGTATGATTTTAACCGTTAACATATTATTATCATGAAAACGAACGTACCACAGGCCATCAAGGTACCGACAGTATCATTGATCAATGCAGTTATTCTCACTTTTAATTGTTTTTGATTGATAATTCTTTGTAGTTTTTCTACAACGTCTTCTCCGACTAAATCGGATAAAACCCATCCTTTTGATGGTGTTATAAATTTTCCTTTATTTAATGCTACTTGTTCACAAGCAAAACTAAATGTAAAGCCAAGTACATATTCTTGATTTAAATCAAGTTTATTTCTTATCATGAATTGTTTTAATACATCAGCAATAAATTCAAATAAATCGTTGGCAAGGATTTTTTTCGAATCTGGTACAATATGTGCTTCGGATATAACTTCGGGTTCAGTGTTAGGATGAAGTTTAACTAATAATGTTCGAAAATTTGTACCACCAAGATCAAGTGCTAATATGTCACCTTGCTCTTGTTTCGTTGGTAAATTCGTAACGTAGGTCGGCAACATTTTGAGATCACTAGAACTTCTTGTCGATAATTCAAGACCCATTTGGCAATGCTTCTCCATTGCTGTCATCACATGAGCAAGTGTTTCAACTGTTATATGAAATGGACTTGTTACACGCATCAATTCTCTATAGTCGTCCCATGGTATAGTATTTTCATTAGCATGAAGAATAGATGTTATATTTTCTTCGATTGGATCATGAAGTAAACCATCGAAATTCGACTCACGTGTAACTATTTCTTTTCCAGCTTGTGATACAAAACGAGTACTTTTAGTATTACTATCTGTCAATTTAGAATCGAAACGTTCGGATGAATATGTTCTCGATCGGAAACAAAAATTATCCCAACAAGATTCCATTCAATTAGAAATTCAATAGTCACAGTTGCTTGTTTCGTTAGACAATTTACGAAAAATAAAAGTTAAGAAAACAAAAGACGCGCATTTATTCACAGTAATATTTAAAACTTACACATTTTCCATGCACTTAGCAAAGTATCTATCGTCGCTCGTGGCTTTATTCTAGATTTCATTTATTGGAATCTGAAAATTCATTGTAACTTGAAATGAGCATACGTTATTTGGTTTGTCAGATGGCATAAGCTGAAAATAAAATAAACGAGATATAAATCAGTCATGTGATAATCGGTCGAAAGTTTGTTAAATCCAGTCGATTAGAAATTGTTCAACATGCTACCTAAATACCATGACAATACGTACATATATTAATAGATTTGACCTATCAAAACTTGATTTTCGAGTCACTCAAAAGCAAATTCCAGAATTAGATATTTACCGATCAACAGATTTCATACTGAAAATGCCACTTGATTGTTACATCCGCTCTTTCTATATTATTTCAGTATGCTATCTTGACTCGAATTTCTCCTAAAGAAAAACTAGGATGATTACAATCATGGCTGGCTTAATTATTTTTTTAAGTCATGATAGAAATAGAAACATTTGATATTGGTTGAATCTGCTGGGTTTCTACCACTTTTCAGGAAAACTATTTTCCGGCGTTCGATACTCTAGTTAGATGGAGCATAGGTGAGAGAATAGCTGGAGGGAGGTAGCAATTCAAAACTTTTACAAGTTGAAAGTACGGAGATCCAGGTTGTTTCTTAAGAATAACTCGTCATATATGAGTATTATTTGGAAAATATTTCAGAGTTTATATGGAATTCTTTCGAATGGAGTGAAACTTTCCTAGATTATAGGCCTTGAAAATGATAGGATAGACATAGATTAAATATAGGTAGGATTCAAGCAGAGTTTCCCAGTTAAACCGGACTCTGGATCATAACTTCCCTATTTTAAATGATAGATATCTGGAAATTTTATCACAAATATATATTATTACAGAGCCCTTTCGATGCTGTACAGTATGACACCTTTAATGATGGCTGAGAGTCAGGGCCAAGATCCACATAGTTCAAATACTGCGTATCTGTATCAAAAACATGCATTTCACACTCATATTGGACTGACTTTTCTAATAATAATTACGTTTTTGATCAAAAAAAATAGCATATTAACAATCAGCACACAAAACTAAGTCGACGTGAATGTTTTTTAAAATATTTGGAGAACTTTTATTTTCGTCGAAAAAATCAGCCGGAATCCCCCCCAGGGGTATGTGAAAAAATGACGTCTAGTTCTTTATGATACTATTAAATGTCAAAATGACGGATGGGTAAATAATAAAAACCGCATTCCCACTGAATTTATTTTCTGGCATATCTCGGAAGGAGTGCGAGGGGGGGGGGGAGCCGCAGAATTTTTCGACACAAATAAACGCTCTCCGAATATTTTGAAAAACAAACCGATCGACTCAGTTTTGTATGCTGATTCCAAATACGACGTTTGCTTTGACCGAAATTGTAATTATTATGACAAAAATCAGTCCAATACCCATATGTGATTAGTTGCTCCTATAAAAAGAACCTTGATCTCCGTACTTTTAACTTGTAAAATCGTTACTTCCAGCCATTCTCGCTTATGTTCCGTCTAACTAGAGTATCGAAAACCCAGGAAAAATGTTTTCAGAAAAGCGGTTAAAATCCGGCGTATTCACCCATTAACATCAGATTTGTATTTCGTCGACTAAATGCTATCGACATGTTCATCTCGTCTTTTTTCAAAGTTATTCGTTTTAGGAGAAGAAAATCTATAGATCAGTTCAGTCGTAGAAGTTTTAATTTAAATTAGTTTGAAGTAATTTATTTATAAAAAAAACGTGCATACAATAGGAAATCATGTCCTTTCTGACAATCGATATATTTTCACAAGATTAAGAAATATCGGCAGAATAAGAGTATCTGACGATTGATGTTTAAAATATTCGACAATCTAGATGAAAGAAAAAAAATAACAATAAGTATATAATTAATAAAATGAAAATTTACATCGAACGAACCTCATCCGCATGTAGGCATGAATATTCATACAGATCATGAAAAATAGAATCGTCTAATTCAAACTTTTTATCAATACCCTAAGATACAGAAAATTAATAAAAAATCAGTGTTTTCTTAAAATATTTTACCATATTTGTTGATGAATATTCCGATGATAGATTTTTATTATTTAAACATCGTTCTAAATTCGAATAATACAATCGAATACGTTGTATTTCATCAGCAAACAATAATGTGCAATGTCGTTTAATAGAATTAGAATTCTTGTCATTTGATAATTCAGCGCACAATGAACATTCGTATGTATTTTGTTGAGAACATGCTATTTGAAAAATCATTGCAAGAATATCCAACGAACTATTTAAACATTGATCAACTGATATATCAAGTAAGCAATTAAGATTTCGAAAAATGAATGGAATAAAATGAGCATAAAATTGATGGAAAATCTGTAAATATTGTTCTACTAATTCATTGAAAAATGTATCACTATGCATAATATTGGTAAATAAGATTTCAATCAGATTAATCAATAATGTATTTATTACTGATTTTGTTTCAAATAAACGATATTTTTCATTGTTATTATTATTCATGGATAAATGATTTAATGCACTATCGATTTCTTCGTAAGTATGACTTGATAAATGAACATAATTTGTTCGATCGTCTACTAGCAATGACTTAATATTAGTTGATGGTAATGTTGTTAGATAATTAAATATTATTCTATCATTCATTGTTGATAATAAACAATATTGACAAGTTGATTGAAGAGTATGTTCTAAAGATATAACAAACATTTAAAAATTTTCAGAAGAAAAACTTAGATTAAATAAATGAGAAAACTTCGGACTTATGTCCGAGAGTTATGTGTACTTCGAAAAGTGAATGAGACAAATCAGTCATTCTAGAATGCGTGCACGGAAGAAGTATCTTGGTAAACCTTTTTGGGAAACTCCAACACTACTGGTCAACTGAGACATATCTAGGCAATTTAGTTTCGGGATGCAGTTTTTGTTTATTTCGAGACCTTTTTCAGCCGATGTTCTTTTAGAAAGCTCGATTTGGTTCAAAACTAATATCAGATTCGGAATCAGCGTTAAAAACTGAGTCAATTTTTATACGTTGTGGATAATTCTGAGAAAAAAGTTTTTTTTGAAAAAATCCCTATACCCCACCTCAGGGATTGTTTGGTGAAAAATGACAATTTTTTCGATAACTCAGCCATGTCTTGTCGGATCCTTCTCATTTGCGAACTCAACCGAGATATTCATCAGACAATTCTGTGCAAAAAATTTCAGCTCAATCGAATTTATTTGTAAAGAGTTATCGTGTTAACGGCCGGACACACTGACCGATTCTATAGTGTACTCACTTTTTGAGTACACAAAAAGTATTCATTGAAACGAATACACAGGGATGGTTTCGACTCGAATCAAATTTTGTGCCATTCTTTAAACGGATGATTGTAACTCATAAGATGAATATCTCTAACTTTTCAATTTATTTGTCTATATGAATCAAAGTATAACAATAACCATACATCATCAAAAATAATACTGCGTAACGGTTTATTAAATAAATCAATGTATTGAAGGAATATTGCATAAAGCATCGAAAAACCAATAGTCCAACATTGTTTTCGTTAGAATGAAGCAAAAATACTTAATCTAAAATATGTCTAATGTCTACGATACCATAATAATGGATGGAGGTGATTGTCAGTTCTATAACTTAAGAACTATCACAGATAGAAACTTGAAGATTGTGCCAATCGATATTGGTAAATACATTTATTTTGAAATCTATCATGTTTACATAAGACTTCAATCGATTCCTATCACATTTTTAAAAATTTCGATCAAAAGTCCTATGCAGTAGTACGTCATGACATTGTAATCATTTGTGAGCCTTTCAAACCTTTGATACATTTCAAAATAATGCTTCCATGCATACTATTAAACGAAAGAACGTGTTCATATGGTCTCATTCTAATACTGAAATGCACATTGGTGATTACACTATATAAGACAGTCTGTAGTGTAACTAAGTTCCTCCATTTATAAAAAAAAAGTAATGAAATTTTCAAACATTTTTCGCAAAAGAAAAGTAGAAAATATCCTTTCGTAACTTTCTTTCTCATCGTATTGCAAATGTTATGCGAAAAGAAAATCATTCATGTCACGATTACATACTTAAATTTAAGCATTTATTAACATCATTGTTATACTGATTTGATAATACTAATTTAAGTTCAAAACCATCTGTTGTTATTCCGTAATGTTGCAACGTATTCAACCTTTTCCCATTACTTATTTGTTCATTTGTATTATCAATATCATCTAATAATAGAATACGTGAATCACGATCGGAATCATTGATTATTGTTGTTGAATATTTCAATGTACGATTGTAAAGAACTTTAGTTAACATTGATTTTCTTGTCAACGGTACAGTTGATGATGCTGTCGAAGATGAAGATGATGCTGAACTCGAACATGAACGACTTGAAAGTAAATAAAGTTTACATTCATCTATTGAGATTTGTGTCGACGAATGAAATTCAGAGAGAATTTTTCGTTTAACTTGAGATATTGTGTCACATGATAAACAGGTAACATTAAATTGTAATTCATGAGTATTTGAATCATGGAAATTAATATGAACATTTAATTCGATTGTTTTGAACCGTATTGAATGTTCATGTAAAAGTGAATCAGCATTTAATGAATAGTAGGATATTGTTTGTTCGATAGCATCCATAGGTCCACTATAAATCTTGAATTTCAATCGAGAATAAAGTTGAGAAAATAATACATGAAGTTGATTCAACACAAATGTGTCATAGGATGTTAATATACAAATATTAAAATAGATTAAAGGATGATTAAATTTAAGTAATCGTTTCAAATTATATCTTTGTGTTAAAATAAGATTCGTGAGTACTTTCTTGTTGTTTGATTCAATAGAAAGTTGGAATAGACAATCCGAAAATTGTTCATTGTTTTCGATTAAAATTTTATATTGATCGATTATGTCTTGCTTCAAACTAAACTTAACTTTATCTGTTGACAAATGACCATTATAATAATAATAACAATACTGTATATAATTTGAATTTGAACGTACTGGAACTAATGCTAATAGAGAGTTTCTTGTTTGATAAGGATTTTCCTTTTGAATATCACGTGAATTTTTCGTGTTTGTATAAATATGCTGTTGAAGATGATTTCGTTCAATTCGTCGAATTTTGAAGGAGACAATCACAAGAATCATTAAAACAATGAATAGTACGGTGATCAAACATCCACTTATCACACCTGAATGAAAACAATGTCATCGTTAACTAATGTACTTATATGACAACAAAAAAAAGTAAAACAATAAGGAATACACTATTATTCAAAGCTGATTAGATAATGACTGTTGAATTTGAAAATGGAATCGTTTTTTGAAATCTACGAATACATAGTTCCAGATGGTTTTTCAGTAGTGTTGGAGTCGAACATGATCGAATATTTTCAATATTCAAGATTCGTCATGAAAACTCCTCATCTATCTACATGAGTAACACAAAAAGTAAAATGAAATAAGAGTTGGTGTACGAATATGTGTAAAAATGAATCAGATATCTGTCAAATATCAAAATTCATTGTGATCTATGTCAAAGTTTTTTCTCTTCTCAGAGAATAAAAGGAACTACTAAATTCATTTAACGATATGAAGAGACTGGTTATATTCAAATGAGTATCTTATCGATGTTTATGAAGAATAGACATCATAAGTGAAGGATAGAGTTAGACAAGCCTCACTACTTACTAGGTTAATATAGTTAGTTTGTGAATACGTAAGTGTATATGATAATTCACAGAAATTAAGGTTAAGAATTTCATATTATCAGGCCGGTCTTTTTCCATGACATAAAACTAGTCATATGTATACAAGTACCGTATGACCATTAAATTTACCCGACGGCAGCGTTCTATGTTATACTGTGGCTAAATTAGTAGTGATGATGAAGCACCCCTCTTCATTCATGTTACAATCGATTTTTTGGCATCATGTTTTATTAGATATAAGTTTTACACCATTATGAAACATCTTCTTACGTGTGAAACATTGCTTCTCCTGACACTAATACTCAGAGTATTATGTCAGTACTTGCATAGAACTCTTTTTCTTGCTATATTGTTATGGATGGTAGAGTATTGATAATCCAATAAGATTTACAGAATGTATGAAATGAAAATTCGTATGGTTATTTATCGGTTCCCAACATTAAAAAAAATCAATTGTTTTAGCTGTTTGTACAAGATTAAAATCTTATTTTATTACCTACACATTTTTATGAGAAGATCCTTATCCATGAAATGGTGAGACTCAACGGGAATGAAAATAATTTTTCTGATTTAAAAAAGAAAACAAATCATTCTTTACCGAGAATAATGATCTTCTTTGGATAGATCATAAATCCAACATGTACATGTATATTATCAATCGAAACAAAAATTGATGGATGTTCTGAATTATAACACAGACGTTTCATATTCGAATACTTTCCAGGACTATGTTCTGGTGGTCGACAAATAATTCTGTCGATTTGAAGATGAACAACAGTACATAGATCACAACCAATCTGTACAATAATTTGATTGGTCGTATGTCCGATAGTCGTTAAATTCAAGCCGCGAATTGTAAGTTCATCTGAATATGTTTGTAACATAGGTTCAAGTTCATAAATAATCGGATCATTGACATACATCAATGATGATGTTTTATTAAAATTATCAAGATAAAGTTTTATTTCGATTTGTTGTGGATGCGTGAGATGAACGTCTTGTTTTGATGGTGTTAAGAATATTAAACATGTAGCATTACGAAATTGAGGCGAAACAAAGAGGAAATTTTTAAATTCTAATTGAATGTTTTGTATTAGATTAAAATTTTCGCCAACAACTTTGATTTCATGACCACCACTCATAAAACTTTTGTATTGATCATGTTTATCAAATGAATATAAAATCGGATTTTGAACAATAGTAAAAAATCGTTCGTACATTAATTTAGTTTGTCGATCGAATACAATTTTAATTGTTTGATTTTCAATCAACATTGCACGTGAAAATGATCGTGTCTCACATTGAATTTTTTTCTCCGATATTGACAATAATTGGCATGAACGATTTCCGATGAAGACTGCTAAATGGCTATTGCCTAAAGTAAAATTTTCACCATAAATTGTTAAAATTGTACCACCACTTTGAATGCCAATGAGTGGTTCGATTGAGTTGATCTTTGGATTGATATACGATATCAAATGATGAGACACTATCTTTGGACCATGAAGACCAAATTTTAAATGAACAGTACCAGTACGAGACTCTAATCCAGCATCACCTGATCGACATATGATTCTAAGTATAAACAAGTTAGATAATTTGCAGTTTCTTACATTGGATTTACGTAAAACTTCATATCACTATGCAATGTTAAATAAGAATGAACATTACAGTACTATCTCTACCTAGGTCAGAAATGCATTTATCGAGAAGAACATATTCGGTAGATATTACTCTCTTTTTGTCTTTCTCAATCATACTATCTAATGAATCACATATACTGTAATGCTATAGTGATGAAAATATATATAATAACTTCAGTCATTAAGCATAGTCCCAGAAAACAACATTTCATTGATAAATGTTCTTTTTCGGTTTCACGCTGACACTTTTGCTTTTCCTCATGATGAAAAATCATCGATGTACTCTTTTACTTACTGATCATTTGAACTTTCTTCTTCAATCAATAGGCAAGGTACATCAGCAAGAGAAATCGACAAGCCAAACAAATCGAAATTTTCGCCTTTAATGGTTACTAATGTTCCACCATTCATAGGTAGAATCAATGGTTCAATATTTTCAATCGTTGGTATTAAACACTCTTGATGCTTTGAACATTTTCTTGATTGATTTTTAAACATACACATATTATTACACCAGTTACATTCATACGATGGATCAAGTTGTAAACAAGATGTACAATTTAACGCCATATGTTCACAATGATATAGTGAAATATGAGTATTTGCTATCGAAGATATTGTTTTATTTGAAAATTCGATTGATAAATGAAGATTTATTGGTCGATGAAACGATATTTTGTGGAAACCATTAGAATTCGACCATTGAAAAAAGCATTTTAGTAAGCATAAATTAGTATCATGAATCGATCGAATCAATATAGGATTGGATTCAAACAATGAAAAACGTTTCCGATGATCGTATAAACGACAAGAACTAATATTCAACGATTGATCACATTGTTCGATATAGATAGTCAATATTTTATCAATGTGATAGACAAAACGATTTATTGAATGTTGTACGTAGGCATGTGGACATTGGTTAGAACTTGTTATCAATGATTGATTATTCGATGGAAAAGATGTATCATTTTGTTGAAAAATACATTTTACTGTTTCTCGATTCCATTGGCATAAGGCCATCGAATGCGATGTACACGATGAACATGAATGAAAATTCGGACAATTCAAAAATATTAAATCATAATATCCTAATGTCATATTTGTTTTCGTTTCTTCAATTGATAGAGTAACATTATGTATAGCTAAAAATAATTACTAGCATAAATTACGTCAACTTTTACAAATTAAATATTCTACCTTCATTCATATTTTTTAATACGGGTGTCAAACATTTGACTGTATTGTGATTCACCGTTGCATCTGTACGATACGATTCGTTTTGATTATTTATACTAAATCGACAGTTATAGTCGTTGCTATCAGTTCTTAATGGAACATTGACAACAACTTTTAACTGAAAAACATACGAAAGAAAAAATGAAGTTAATCTAAAATGCTATTTACTTCTGTACTCAATCCATTCAATGCTACTGTTTGAGGAATAACTCGTTCGATACTCGTACACATATTAATTCGATGGTGTATGTTACAATCGGCTTCACAATCATATGTAGCCGTGCATCTAGAACAAAATAGAAACACATAATTTATTGTAAATATATATTTTTTCTTCGAAAAACTTTACCTATTTTCTTTTGAATACCAATAACAAAGTGCAACATTTGAACATTCATGACAGGCTTTATACTGTTCACAAATACTTAGATTTTGTTTAATGATCTGAATAAAATAAAATCAATGTTGAAAACTTGATTGGTAAAAGTAAATAAGTATTCATTAGACACGTCAACAATAATTATATATGTCTTTATATAGTTATCTGATATTCGAACGATGCAGTATACATTTCAGCACTTATTTATTATACTGCAAAATCTAAGTATAATGAGTACTAGAACCTAACATATCATGTGTTGACTATGTATCAAAACAAGCCTCTCTCATTGATTTATAATAGAATCTTTCATTTTGATATTATGATGTTCGAAGATTGTAAAAGAAAGCTATACTACAATGTCATTTTTGTTATTAATTGCATGAAGGTTGTTCTATCTTGAGAATATACATGATTGTGATTGTATATCAGCAAAATCTATCATGATCTGTAGCTGAATCCATTGTTCTGTGTCTTTCACAGTAACTGTTCAAATCCAGAAACATATTCTTGTCCTACTTGTGATCAATATGCGGAAAGATACAGAATTCGAGAGTACATCGAACCTCGATACCAGCAAAAACGAAGTTCTTTTAAAGTAGACAAAATTGCATTTGACAGTTCTGCTTGTTGATTCTTTTTTTGCGTTTCTATTCAAGAGCTATGGTTGCAGTTCATTGAATTGCTACTAACTTGGTTACAAGAAAAAACTAATGCGGGATATTTTTCTTACTCACTCTGAATTATCTTTCTAGGTCACGTATGAGGTCATCATAGGGTTATCACTCGAATTAATTCCGTCTGTAGTAAGTAAGAATAAACCTAATCTGTATGCATTGCAATGCAAGACTACTCTTCTGACTTGTTATTTAGTCAAAATGTTTTTGATTGATTTTTCTTTATTATTATAGATTCTATACATTTAAAATCATTTTGATTTTATCTATTCTCAACAAATGTGATAAACATTTCCTTTACAATTTCAACAGATGTTCTTACTTGATCGTCCGTCAATATAAGAAGTTTCGCATTTTTGAATGTTGATATTGTATGAATTAATTTCAAATCAATAATAATTTTCGATTGAAAATTTTGTTTATGAATTTCTTTTGAATTCGAAGTTTGAAACTATATTATGAAAAGATAAAAACCAACAGAAGAAAATACAAACGAAATAATAATTTCAATCATTTTACCATGTGTACAGTTCCATTATCGTCGCCGACAAAAATGATCGTATGAGTTTTACTGGAGCCTATTTCAAGTGCTGTGAAATTAACTTTATCATTGAATTCAACAATCGGTTGAATTTGTTCTATTGATTGATGACCACCAATCGGATATTGAAAAAATCCATCATTCTCATCAGGACAATAATTATCATTTATGTCATTTAAGGTCTAATATGAACGATAAGACTTTCTTTCTCTCTCTGTTTCTTTTCATCAAAATTGTTTCATTCAACTTACTTTACTCGGTTTACAATGTGTATCAGGACTAATAAAATCCAAACCACGATAACCTGTCCCATCGACGAGACAACGTTTTATTGTTTGAAAGAATGATTCTTGTATGTATTCAATTGAATACTGACATACAGCATGTGACGTACTGGTTAAATTAGCTAATGTTGTATTACGAAATAGACCATATAAAATATTTTTTTCTTTAGAAAATTTCGCAGTTATCAAATAATGATAATTGTCTCCACATGTTAAAGGTAATTCAACATAACTTTTAATGATTGGTTGTTTTAATGTTTGACAAAAACGTGAAATTTTTGTTTGTAATCTATATTTTCGTGTATGATGAATGTCAGCTTGTTGAACCGTAATAAAATACGAGAAATGTTTGTATTCAAATGCATAAAGATGATGAAGAAAAAATTCTTTTATTAAACGTATATTTAACAAACGTAATGTATATGTTGATTGTTGTAAAGCTGATTGACCCGAATTCAAGTTAATTATCGATAGATATTCGTTTGAATTTAAAGAACGACCACTTATAGTTGGAATTTCATAAAATGGATCACACATGGAATCATATGTATTAGATACATATAGGATTTGTTTATTTTCATTAATAAAACCAACCGATGGAAATAATGGTGATGATGAAACGATTCGTTGTGTTGTATTTTGTATTAAATTAAGATGAATTAACGATCGTAATTGACATGAACCACCACGATTCGATGTTGAACATATTAAAATGGAATTATTACTTAAGAGAAGTAATTGATTAAATATATTGTTGATAGATAAATTTAAATAGGATAATGTAGAAAAATAATAAAGACTTTTTGATGATGAACTTCGGTTTGTTGTTAAACAATGATGATCAACTTTAGTTGACGTTAGATCAATATCGGATAGAATCGATAGATTACTAGCATTCAATGAATATATGTGATTGACAGATGCTACAATGATTGTATCAGTTAAATTATCATAAACAAAACGTTGTAATGAATTCGGAAAACGAATGTTTATTGATACTGTTAACTTGACGAAATAGAAAATAAATATTTGAATATTCATTATTCAATAAATGAGACATAAAATCTGAAAAAAAATCATGTTTATTCGACATACTGATGATGGACAAGACAAGAAAAATGAACAATCAATGAGTGTCGATGAAGATATGAATTTTTGTTTCAACGCTAATGTCTAGTAGTGGCTTTATCAGACATTATCATGAATAGAATGACGTGAAAGTGAAATTTTTCTTTCGTAGTTTCTGTTTATGAAGAAAAACAACCGAAACATTTAGTCACCGTTGGCAGCTTTGGATCAATTCTGACTAACACTATGCTGTTCACTTGCTCATTTTTATTTTTCTTTTCTTTTCGAAAAATTTACAATCGACAGAAATTGAGTCGTTAAAGAGGAAAAAAAACACTCATAGAAATAAATGCTTTTCTAATAATCGATAGTCAATAGATCATGCCTACATACAACGGCGGCTAATACTCGTTTTGATAACAAATGTTGTAAATAATGAAACAAATGTGTGTAATGAATATCGAAAAAAACAAACGATCTAAC
The DNA here is from genome assembly GCA_900239685.1 of Rotaria macrura. NCBI lineage: Eukaryota > Metazoa > Rotifera > Eurotatoria > Philodinida > Philodinidae > Rotaria > Rotaria macrura. Next base: position 146,431 of record OENT01000189.1, read on the forward strand.
ATTTTCTTTCTTTTCCATAAGATCAAACGTAGTAGAAGACGAAGGTTATCGTATTCTTTGTTTCACAGTCAAATTAATGAGCGGCGAACGTGTATAGAATAAAACAAATACTAAGAAATAGAAACGATTCATACGAGAGATACCTTAAGATAATATTTCGTTTCTCTTTGTTGTTTCTCTCTTGGAATAAGACGTACGACGGAATAATATCAATTGATTAGAAAAGAAGAGAGGTCAAGTTTAATTAGCTGAACGACGCGATCTGACGATGGCAAAAACAGACAAAATATGGTTTTCTTCTTTTACAATACAAACCCAAATAACAATTAACAAATAGAGGTGTCTCGCCGCCTAATGTTATACGTGTCATCGCTAGTTAGTATCATCGATAGTGTATATATAAACATATGATCGCTCACACATTATCATCATTGTCTGCGTCATATTGAATACACAGCATGTTCTTTGTTCAACTTTTTCTTACTTGTTATTCTTGTTTCTTTTCTGACAATCGTGCTAATGCTTTTTCTTTCATACTTACAGTCATAAAAAGTTTTTAAAATAAAAAGATTGAATTGTGACAGCCAATAATGTATTCATTCGGATGGAATTAAGATGCTTTACTTACCATAACAATGGATGTAGTATGAACACATGAGTGAAGTAAGAAAAAAAAAGGATCCAGAAAAAAAACTAAATCCGGAAAACAGGCTTATATTTAGACATGTCTCAATGACTCGATGATGCACGAATTGAAGTGATACTTAAAGAATTAAGAACAATACCTGAGAATAAACAGATGACAAGAGGAAATCCGACAGTGTGTTTTTTTTTTGTTGGAGAAACAGAGAGAGAGAATGAGTAACGAAACAAATGACAATTAGTAGAATTCCAATGTTCATTTTAATGGGCAGACATTGAATGCCAAGAGTACAAGTCTAATCGATTTCTGTTTTACATTGTTATTTTTACTGATGCATATTATATACATTAGACCTTCACGTATATGCATCATTATGATGACATTTAAGCAGCTAAATTGAAAAGTCACATCCATACTATAGGTAGCAACTGTGAAATCTCTCATCTCACTTGCGTCTCACATGCAGACAATTATAAATCTATGTATAAATATATAAAATTATCGAAAAAGTTGATCATAGTACATTGATGACAGTCAGAACTTATCGAATTTCAATTTTTAATCCATGTCTCATCTGTATTCGTCTATTCAGTAACAAATCAAACAGTCGATATTTCAATTATTGTTCCACTTGAATCAATGCCAATCAACTTGAGACAGGCAGAGAAAAAATTAAAACAGAAAAACAACAAAATCAAATAAAATATTAATTCAACTCGATACCGTAAACTATGCATTTCAAATATATGTATGATAAAATCCAGCTGCTATATGTGTTCACTATGAATAAGTTAATTTCCTTAAGATAATACATACAAACTGATGATTGTGATGCAAGAGACTATAGAAGACATAAAACATAATTTTAACGAAGCAACTAAAGTCAACTACACAACACACAATCATATAAACATCAATAGACACATACAAACATGATTTCAAATTGTTGTGTACAGATAAATATCATTCTCTTGTAGTATGATGTGTGTGTGACAAGACACATAGTCGACTTCTTAAATCATCAAAGTGAGCAGTAATGACAGTTAGTCGTTTTTACACATTCCACATTCATACATATATATATATATACATATACATAGGGACATGGAACGTACAAACTAAACGAACAGTCAGCGAGAAAAGAAAAAGGGTCACCATCGTTTACTAGTATTAATTTGATTCGGAAACACTAGTATCCGATTAGTAAAAAGAAAATGAAACAAGCATAGAAATCAACTGATCAACCTCATAAGAGAGAGAGAGAGAGAGGGGGGAGACTGCTTTATCAAACGAACGGCGGCGACAACTGATATAGACTTCTATCGCGTAATTGTATTAGTTATTCTAATTCAACACTGTCTCGCTATAATTTATGCATGTGTGTGTCAGTTTCGTTCATGAACAATTTGATTTATTCATTTTAGTGTGTGTCTATCGATCGACCAAAGCACGCGTACGTGCATAAGCGCGTACAATCTTGAACATTTTATATCTGAAACAAATCACCAAGCGACTCTTAATTTACAATCATAACAAATTAGTTTATAGCATTCTGTTTCTGAAAAGTCAAATAAAAACAGAACAAATCAATGAATGCCAAGAAGAATAAAAAAAAAACTATTGCTTCGATGTTTCTATCTTTTTTTTCCCATTATAATCCACAATTACCTAGCTATATAAACAAGATTACTTTACTATTATCACTACAATCAGCATGACGTTAGCCTATTTATAATATATGATAATAAGCAGTGGTGTATGTCTGTCTCGTTTGTATAAATCAGACAATGAAGAAGATAAAACCATTTTCTTCATTGATCCCATCCTTAAAATGATGTAATCAGTTATTACTCCTAATTTTTCTTTTGTGTTTTTTTTCTATACTCAACCTGTAAGACAATACATGTCATTGAACTGAATGTCATCATCAGTATTTGAATAGATGAATAGCTATAAGTCCAATCCTATTTATTATATAATATTTCTTTTACTAATAATGCATATGTACTCAACTAGTCATCGCCTCTTTATTACAACCATATTAATCTTTTACACTATAAATGCACACATGTTGACAGTCAAGAAACAAGATACATTCTTGAACTGAAGATCAATAGTAAGAATAATAATTTATCGAGCGAAAAATTTCTTCAATGATTAAAGTTTGATGAAGGATAAGAGAAACAACTGAACATACCTCTATTCTCTAGTAATGAAATAGGATAGTAGCAGTTACGTACCTTGGAATGAAACAATTTAATAATGCACATACAGTAGTGGTAGTGGTCATAGTGAGATGTGACGCAAGATCTAAAGTGCCATGAGCAAGCAAAAAAGTAACTATCTCATACACTGATGAGATCAAACGCTAATGGACTAAACGCAACACATCAGGCTTATCAACATGATGATAGCGAGTTACAAGTCAATTAGAGATAAACTTTCAAGATATGAAAAATGAATCTATAAATGCAACATCGTTTATTGAACAAGTAGTCTATTGTCATCAAAATAATAGCGATTATTTATTATCGCAAGACTTTGTTCTAGATAAGTCACAGAAAACTATTTCGATTTTATCACAATGGCAGTCTCTTGTAACGATACTTTATTTATTATAAACATTCGTGCTAATCGCTTGACCGCCTCACGACTGTCCAAGAGGCAGTACAATACATGCATCACTAATGATATGATGATGATGATGATGACTACCATCATGTTCATGTTATATTACAGGTTTATTCAACAAGATGACAGCACAGTCGACTGTATGCGCAATGTGACACAATCGTAACTAGAACAATTTCTTCATTCAACTGAATGAATTTAACTATTTAACAAATACATAACTATAAGTTATGTTTGATCAAATATTATGTACGCGTGATGATTTTCAAATATTGCACAACATCTACAGAATCTACATGGTTCATCAAACTAAGTAACTGACTGGAAACTTACTTGTTTAAACATATGAACAATATTGATGGCATAATTGAATGTGTCGAAGGAATTGATAAAAATCTAGTTTGATTGGGTGTTAAACATACATTATGATAACAGAATAATGATAATTCTTTTCTTCCATTCAGTCTGAATGTTAAGTTTCTATAATAAAGCAACTCTATTGAGTATGAGTTGAATGATTAAAATAGGTACTATTCTCTTTGAAACAGATTCTATTGTTAAAACAGAAGGGAATATAGGCGTGCATAGAAAAGAACAAAAAAAGAAAAGAAACGATTGACATTCTTCAAAATAATTTTAAGAACGATGAAGAAGACGACAACGATAAAGAAATTGACGAGAGGCGTTAATATCGATGAATGGAGATTGACTCATAAGACAACAAGACGTTAAATTATGATCATTTGCACAAGAGTGAAAAATTAGCTTAAATGCACGAAGAATTTTTACTAAATATACATATATATATATATATGTACAGGCACTCAACTAATGTGTTCACACTCGAACATTGTTAATAATGATACTAATGACAAAAGAATACGATAAAGACAAAAGTAAAATAATTAGATCAAATGGTTGCCACCACAGGAGACTATAGTCTTGCGTTTTTTTTAATCCATCTGTGAACCTATTTCTATCTAAATGTACTGACAGTGTTACTAACGAATGTAACGCGCAAAGAAAGAATAAGAATTTGAAATCGGAAATCCTACCGTTACATGAAGATACGGAAACAGCATTACTAGAATATCTGATCGAATGTGAAAGAAAGAGAAAAAGAAATGAATAAAAAGCTTGTCTATTTTTCAACCAACTTTATTAAACATGATATTTTGTCTCAGAACGGGAACTGTCTCTGTAATGTTACAAAACTTCTAATCATCTATTTAGTATAGAGTGTTTATTCAACTAAAATATGCTATAAACAAACAGTTTCCTTTGCAGATTGTCAAATTTAATGATAGTTATAGAGTGTTCTATGAGAAAAGAAAATCAATTTCATTGTTTCAAACTGAATGGAATGAAAACGATTGTTTGTTTACCTTTCACTATTTTGAATTCTCTAATCATAGAGGCACTCAATCTAATTGATAATACATTTCATGTGGAAGCCGTATGATTGAGAGGCTGTTCATGGTTTGCATTTCAGGACAGAATAAAAGACATGGAAAGAAGAAAAATGAGAAAGAGGGGGAAATCAGTATGACCATCAATTATATCATCGCATGATCCACATTCAAGTGTAGAACGTCGTTTTGTCACGCAAGATAATAGCAAGACAACGTTGAAGATCAAAGAGCTGGTCATTGAAGAGAATACATAACTAATATTTGAATGCATTCAGTCACCAGATGGTTCTTTAATATTGTTCAACAAGGTAATAGAAGTGTAAAGAAAATAATTATCTATTTTTGATTGAGGTATTCATCACGTATGTGATATGTGATTGTATATTCATTTCGAGTATTTACAATGTTCGTACAACGCATAGCTTATTGACATTGAAGTAATTTTCCTATTCATTTATGTTGCAATATCTGTTTTCAATTTAGCTTTAGTCTATCGATCGATTTAAGTAAAGATAAAAACGATCAGTCAAAATGAGAACGAACATGCCACCAAACTTTTTGTTGTCTTAACATGGACGTGCTCTTTCTTTCTCCTCTTTTTTTTGTATGTATTACTCACTTGATCTGACGAATGAGTTTCTACAAGATGATGAACTGTTTGATGAACCATGATCAACAACGGCCTTGTACCACCAGTAGGGTCATCTTTTTTTCTTTTTCTTTCTTATGACAATGTGCTACAAAAAGCAATTAGTTCACAGATGATAATAATAGATGAAACCATGACTATTGTGTTTTCCGGCTAAAGAAATTTCAACTGCTTCATCATGACTAATTATGCATGTGTAGAGAAACGGTTAACAGATCGAGATCGACTTCAAATGGTTTAGTGAGCATGCCTTTGTATACAATGCTTCCTTTGTTCATTCAATCGTATCATTCACGGTCTACATTCTAGTGGTCAAAAGTATGGATATAGTCATTCATGATGATTAACTGAGAAGAATTTTTATATAAAATTGCATAGAATGAACTATCTGACACTGTACAAAGATAGAAATCGAATTCTATCGTCAAACATAACAAAAATGCATATTCTTCATATTTAATTTATAGTATTATAATTATTTTATTGAAATAACAAGCGAACACGAGAAAAAAAATTAATTTTTGAACACATAGTAATAATAAGCGAAAGCAGTAAAACGATTTCACAAATGCATACGGACGAATGAGTATATTATTCCTATCTAGCTGAGATAAATCATTGGCATTTAAATTCTCGATAATGAAAAGTAACGGACGGGCTAATGTTCAATAATGAATTTTACAAAGCAAAACAATATATGTATACATATATATATATATATATATATAGAGATATATAAAGCAAAACGAAAAAATGGAATGCAAATAAGACCAAAAAGAAAAAAGAAAGGAAAGATTCGATTGTCGTTAGATCAAAAGATATTTTGGAAAAGAAAATGGAATGGAGACTTTTTTTGTCATCATCGCGGCTCATCCGAAAAAAGACTAGAAATTAAAACGCACAAAGACATAAAAGATATTATTTACAAATTATAAAGACAAGCGATGTTCACATGAAGCATATATTCGGTTCCACAGACCGGTCTTATTCGGTGTTGAATAAAATGAAAACAAAAAGAAAACAGGATATGCACCGGCGTTGACTTTAGAAGAGCTTAAAGTTCGTTGGGGTTCTTTGTTTTTTTCGTTTATAATCGTTCGTCTTCATACTCTTTGTCTTTTATTCGTCCAGCTTTAATATCATCAATAGCAGCCCATAAATCAAAAATAAATTCATCAGTGAAATTAAATGCACCAATTTCTGATTCATCAATAGCCATGGCAAAATCACTGGGATTCTTTTTATTTTGAGCAAAATCCCAAATTTGTTGTGCTAAAAATTTAAGAAACAGAAACATATTTTATTTTCATCAGAAAATAATAGTTCAAATCTCAGACAAAGCTGAAACATGATATTAATATCATTTTTTTTATCAAATTTTCCTAATGATTATCATCATTGATTTGAGAACTTACCTAGATCAGAATCGTTGATACCCATAAATGTTTCGAGCAGTCCATTGATACGATCGATTGCTTTAACCATGGTATCATCAATATCTTCAACACTTGCTCGACCATCAGCTTTGAATCGAAGAGTTTTTGTACCATTTTTAACGTCTCCTGTCTTACGGCCACGTTTAGCTGGTTCAATATCTGCAAATGAATGGCAATATAAATGCATAACGTGACAATATCAGACTACTATTTTTCTAGCTTTGAACCGTGCATAAACTTTACTCAATTCTCACAAGGAAGTCCTTTGAAGTGAGTCTAAATATAATGATCTGATATTATCACTCGTGATAAAAACGAGATTCAATTCGAAGAGAATCAAAAACATATATATAATTTTTAGAAAAAACCATTTCTAGTTTTATACTCATTGCTAGTTGTATTCTAGAAGAAATCGAATGAAACAATATTCTCGATGAGATTTTCTCCATAATTCATGGAAGAAAATACTATATCGATCTTATTGTTTATGAGCACAAACTCAGATAGAAAAAGAGCATTGTTAAATCTCGATCATGTCTATCTTTCATGCTGAAAAAACATAGAAATAAACTTCAAATCTGGATTGAGTGCATTGTTTCGTGATCAGAACGATTAGGAAAGGATGCATGATATGGAAAAAGAAATTTTAAATTGCAAAAAAAAATGTCTATAGGAATCTACAACTTATTTAGATATTAATTTGTCCTTCTTCAGGTAAATTAATATACGTACGGAATCCAAAAGCATTCGGTTCAACTACACGCATGGTAAATGTTGAACCAACAGGCAGATCTTTAAGCATTTTAGCGACTTCAAAATGTCGTGATCCAATTAATGATTTATCATTGATTTTTTCAATATGATCACCAACTTTGACTAATGTTTTAAGTCGATCAATTATACTTCCTTCTTTGATTCGTTTAATAAAAGCATAACCTATGTTGAAGAACCAAATAAAAAGAATATCAAAATCATTTTTTTGTCTTTTTATATCCATTGAAAAACAAACCTGCTCCATTGTCTGTTATTGTTAATCCAAGAGCAGCTTCAGATTTAACAATATCGATTTCTTTCGGTTGTCCTTTAACATGAGCAAAAATAAAATCAGTCAAACCAATTTGCCCACCCAACAATTGACTCATATCAATTTTATGTGTATTCAAAGTGCAAAAAAGAATCTTAGAAATAAAATAATACATCGAATGAATTTATATTATTGTCAAACAATAATTTATTTACAGTTTGCACTGGAATTTCAAAGCAATCAGCTATTTTTTGATACAATTCTCTAACATTACTAAAACCTGATATGAGACCAGTTGGACTGCCATGTGCTAATTGACAATGAAAAATAAGTTTTGGAGGATCAACACGAGCATCACCATTCGATGAACTCGTCGTTGAACGACGACTACTTGATGAAGAAAATGATGATGGTCGGCTAGATGATGTTGCTGCTGATGGATTTGCAATAGGAGAATATGTATGAGCCGTCGTATCCGATGTTGTTGGATTCGTACCAGTTATAGGATCATCCTTTTTCGTTTGAGATTTTCGTTTTGGTGGAAAGATTGGCATATTCAATGATGATCGATGGCAAATTAGTTTACTTTTGTGTTCTATTCACATAAACAAAATCTAGAATAGAATATCAGAATGGTTGGTTGGCATATTCATGTGTATAAAATTGTAAACACTTGAATACATGCTATTCATTGACAACCTTTAGTCAATAAAACTGTCGCATGTCGTCTCTCTCGTTACGTTCGATTGTGGGATGCATTTAGTCAAATAAATAAATAAGATGCAAATCAATGTTGTTTATTTATTTATTTTTCAACATATATGTCTATGATTGGTCGTTTCGTTCCAACAATCAGAGAAGCATAGTTCACGAGATATTTTCTCCTTGGCAACATTTACAATTATGGTACTGTCATAGAAAGAACAAAACACAAAAGTCATTCTTCATTTTTTGTTATTGTATTTTTGCATTGGAAGCCATTCTCTGTTGTTATTATAGGAAAAAGAAAAAGGAATACATCAACCTTCAACTTCTTGTAAACATTATGTTAACATCGATGCGATTTTTATAAATTCTCTTACTATGGTAAGGTATAACAATGTTCCTTTATTCACATGTCATTTTTTTCCTACGATCTTATATAGCCATCAAAAAAAGTTAAATCAGCTAAGACAGCACGTGCTACGAGTGCATCACCAAAACGCAAGGCTCGTGCTAAAAGTGCTGACGTACGTCCAGAAGTCGATGTTTTATCTCCAGCCGCTATAATCAATGCATATTATATATGCCACAATGTTGCAGATTGTTTAGATGCACGAGGTTTTCCATGGGAAGGAGCTAAGAAAGGCAAAAAGAAGAAAAAAAAGAAGAAATCGTGAATTATTGCGCTTATTATTTTCCTGCCTTCATATTATATTTGCATTCGTATTTTAAATGTTGTGAATATGCTTATTTTATCTTTCACTCATTTATACATGATGAACTTATGCCTTATGAAAAATTAGAGTCTTACATATTTTTGCTTTTTTCATGTTCCGACAAGTTCTTTATTGAAAATGAATAAAAGACAGTTATTCACTGTGGAATTCTTTGAATCCGTACAATAGAGTATCTTTTATTTTTATTTGACTAATCGCTATTCGAGACACTGACAACGTTAGTACGAACGACGAACATGTATCGATGTACTCACTGACAAAAACTATGTGAAAAAAAAGACAATAAAAATCAAAAATATCAACAAAAAACGTTGTTTAGAGAACCAAGATTTCAATCTGCAAAAAAAAACACTTTTATTCTTTCACAGTACATATAAATGCAATTTTCTATAGAAATATTAAACAAAGATAACAGTATGATAGATATAATAATGTGTATAGATTATTTATTCAAGTTACGATCGATGTTGACATATCTCCTGAAGATAGTGACGGTATGAGAAGATAAGTGTAGATTGCATAGTAATGAATAGCAGCACCGAAAAAAACAAAACAATGCCAAATGGCATGTGCGAATGGAATGATACCATCGCACTTGAAGAAAAAAATTCCTGACAAGAAAACTAGACCACCAATAGCTAATTCGAATATACCCGTATGATCAGCCTATGATTAATAAATCAATAAACAAAAGTATGTGTATTCATCATCTTCAAGTCAAGTGTTTAAACAAACCATGTCAACTATAACAATGGCAGGAAAAACACCAACAATAACATAGAAACATGTTTCAAGCCATTTGTATTTTTCATGAAAGACAATCTGATACGTCATGCCTAATAAAGCCATTACCCACACGATAGTCACACTGTAAGTCACTGGGAAAACTTCAGTTGGACGAATGAGAAGCCTAAGTAAAACAAAAACAGATCGATTAGAAGCTTTTAATCGACTTGAATGTCAACAATGCATACCATGGTGTATAGCTTGCACTGATAAAAATGTAAATAATGGCTCGATCTACTCGATGTAATAAACGCTTGACTATTGAATGTCTATAAGAAGAATAAAATTTACATTCATTACGATGTTAAAATAATATTATTCTTACCTGTACGTTGGATGAAAGCATGAACAATGAAAAAAGGTTGAAGATGAAAAGAGAAAAATTAGAGCATTACCATAAATAATACTACTCCAATATTGTGCTGGTGTTTTCGCACGAGATATTAGTCGTTGAGCAGCAATTAACGATGGAATAATTAGAAAGCCATGTGTTAAACAATTGGCTGTGTGTTCTTCATGCGGAAGAAAAACGAGATCAACAAAAATTATCGATTTCAAAATAGAAAGAATTTACCATGAGTTGTTGGTACATAAGCTCGATTCGTTGTTCTTTCATTCATAAAACGACGCCAAGACTTATGACTGTTTCCTTTTTTTGATAAGGATGATTCCTCATTGAGGTGATTGTCAGTCTCACAAGGAAATTTTCGCTTCGTTATATTCATGTTGCAAGATATAACTAAAGTAATAAAAAGGAGAACATAGTTTCATTGATACTTGACAGTTTTCATTGTAGAACAAAATAAATCCTCAACTATGTTTTTCGTTGTAGTTGCAACATTGTCTTTGCATTATAATAAAAAGAAGCCCAACAACACATTATGGGAAAAAAATAATAAAATAGGAAATGATCTGTTGATACTTCAGGCGTATCCATGAAAAACATGTGTCATCAAAAGCCACATAAAACACATGCCATGTTGTCAAATAGCCAGAATATTACCATAGATGTCGCACAGAGTCAGATTGTCTTTATGTTCATCACATTCACTATCATTGTGAATTAATGCTGGTGTATAAGACAAAACGAAAGAACTATCGAAACAATTAAAAAAACAATAGAATTTGAACAAAATAAACATACGTACAGTTAGTGTATGGCTTCTTTCTATTCAATAAGTATAGATCCTTAATTGATCTTACTGGTAATAAATGATGGGGCTTCAATAATAAAATCAATGAAAAATTTTCAAGGTAACAGAAACACATCAAATAGACATCAAACCAATTCAAGCAAAAACTTATCCGATTCAATAGATATTGTACGCAGAAAAAAGTCTATCCGGGCATAGCAGATAACACAATCATTCGTGTTTACATTAAAATAAGTTTCGAAATGTTCTTGCTTGTCAAATATCACAGTGTTAGTTATCCCTCTTTGCTTTATGACTTGAGAATCTCTTATGTGGAATATTTTTTTTTGTATTAACAACGTATGTAGTATTAAACATCTCACTGAGAAATTATACTCTTGAAAATTGGTAAAGGAGGACATCAGATTATATAGATTTGATAATAGAGGTGAAAGCTATACACAAATAAATTTCAACTTTATTTGGCTTCATACTTCATACACATCAGCATAGTATCATTTTACAACAGAACGATTTCTACATGTGTTCAACATTCACGGAACATTTTATGAGCGAGAGAAACGAACGATGTTTATCTTTTGTTAGTTTCAACACTTGCATGGCGAAGAACGTTGAACTAACATTAGATGAGATCTTTGTTTTTCGATGATATCATAATTCCAACAAATAAATCATCCGATTGTTGGAGGACTCGGTCATTTCATTCTTATTCACCTAATAATATTCGATATCAGATTCAATAAGTTGAAAAGAATTTACTTCTTTTTTAGGATTTCGAAATCAATAGAGAATGATTTACTTGATCAACTAAAACTACAATCTTATTTCAGTTGATGTGTTCGCTCACATTACTATAAGTATTTTATTAAAATTGAATCCATTTATAAAATTTACTGGCAGTAGTAATATTCGTCTTGTGTATCAGTCGGTAAATTGTATACCATTGATCGCTCTTGGCTTAAAAGAATATTTTAGTGTTTCAAGACGTTTACATCCGTTAAAATTGCAGGTATTATCCGAAACTGAACAAGGAATATCTTATTCCTATAATGTTTGATTCTCATATTGAATAATAAATAAAGTTTACCGCATATGATGCTCTCTTTTCAGCTAACTATGGCTATAAAAAAAATCAATGATGTGAACGCTGCTGTTGTCATCAATATTCGTTTCATTCTCAGTTGGCAATCCTTTTTATCGTGATTGATATAGGAATTACATTGAACTCGGTGGTTGATAAAATTCAGTGTATGGAAAATAAATCAGTCAGATTACTGAAAAAAATGTGCATTGATTGAAATATTTTGGATGAAAAAAGAATCCGCTAGGCAACCATTAATCTATGTAATGTCAACTTCACTTTATTTATACTACTCTATCAGTAGACAACTGTAAGATAAGAAAATGTTTGTATTCATCTCTTGGAAATGGCAGATTTATTAAAATTATAATCAAACTTAAGAAACACGCGTTCATCACCGTTCATGTGAGAATGAGCTGAATACATTCCAATCACATGCAATAGGACATAGTTAATACTACAGGTTTTGTTCAAAATGACAGTAAAAACTAGAAGAAGTATATGTTGTCAGAATCATGTCATGTTTTTATATGAAATGCTAGAGTTCTTCTCTTTTCTATGTAGCTAACATCATGTTGTAACAAAATTTTCATCCAAAGTAATACATCCTCGAAACCTCAGAGATATAAGTATTCGCCACAATCAATGAATTTCAGTGCTGAATACAGTTTGTTTATAACTGAGTGATAAATTCGCATAAGATACAGAGAAATGTAATCAAATACAGTGGAATTCAACTTCTATGTGAATATCCATCACAGTGATCATAATATTTCCGTGATCATATTATGCCAATCGCAAGCAGTTCATTCTGGAAATTGGACTTATCTAAGTACAAAAATATTTGTCATTTTTCAATGCAGCCCTATCGAATTGTGTGCATATATCGATTTCCATACATATGAGTCAGATGCTCGTGAACATTATCAAGAGTTGTAAACGTTCGCTCATCAATGATAACTTTTCTATGGAAGGAAATAGGTGACAACAATGAATGTTTTGGTTGCAAAGTAAATATTGAAGTATTCGCTGATCGAACTGTTGTTTTTCTCCACGTGAAATATAAGTCAACATAAGCAGCTAAATCAGTGATATACGCTGGCGATCTATGAGAAACACTTTGTGTGTTGAGCCAAGTCACGGCCGAGGTATTCTTATGTACACAAATGCGTGTAATACCAAGAGTCTACAATAAAAAAAGCAATCAATTAGTGATAATAAGCTGGATTATTATCACTATCAATTATTTAAAATCAATATTGGTCAAATAAATAGTTTTTCCAAGCCTTTATATTTCATCAACTTTTGCATCTACGATCCAGTTTTAGGCATTATGATGCTGGAAATTTTTCTTTACTGCTTTAAGAACCCTTTCTTTTATGTTTGTTTTTCTATGTCGTGTTTAAAACGAACTCTTTTGAAAACTTCATGGAATTTTTGTGCGAAAACCTAGTTCCCATGTCGACGATTAAGAATTAGAAGAATATATCTCAAATTAAATATGAACTGAAAGCAAGAAGATATCAAGAATCTTCGTAGCGTATTATAATAATTTTTCTCTGTTTTCAAAAACTGACAGCTATGTAATATTGATATTTATACTTGATGCGTCTGAAACTTGATTTTTTTCAATTTTCATTCCAATGAACAATGCAAAATAAAAGAAAGAACAAAAGCAATAGTCATTGAATTTACTGGCAGGCACACTTGATATTCTCAGTGAAAAGATTTCACACATCAACTGTTGAACTTGAATTATGTGACATTGGTAGTCTTTCTCATAAAATAAAAGACACAGCGTATCTGACAAAATAATCGAGATACAATCTGTAAACTAGTAGCACTTCTAAAAATGATCATTCTGTCAATACAAAGTCAAAATAATCGTTTTTCTTGTTTAAGTTGTCACTGTTTGACAATACCTTAAACATGTAATAGCCATGCTTCAAGAGTTCAAGATGTATCTCATTTGAACTCAAATAACTCTCGTTGAAAACACCAATATCAATGTCGTGCGTCCACGGAATTATCGTCTGATTACGTACAGCACCGAGTAGAGTGCCATAGACAACTACATATGATAGGTTGCGCTGCCGAAAAAAATCATCCAAGAAAACAAGTAAATGCTTGAGAATGTAGGCACAACACGTGTGATTCTTTGTCGTACATTCAGATGAATAGGAACATTCAAGAAAGGAACACTCTCTAACATGTCCTCGAATTCTGTTCCTGGTAATGAACCACATGATAAGTTCTCTAAAGATACCAAAATATAAATAAGAAATCAGGTGAAACGATACCTTGAATTTTTTCATTCTCTGTGTTCAAATGATTTTTTACCTCGATTCAGTGTTAACCATCAGTGCGAACCATGCCGTTATAACTACCATTGAGATTATGATATTGATGTGATAATTGCGATTGTTCTTTCTGAAACAACGCATTAGTTTTAGTTTTTTGTAGTTCCTAAATGAAAAGACAATATCAGAGCTTGCCGTATCTGTCCATTGTGTCTGTATAGAAATCTCAATTCTAATAGTATATGCTGTTATGTCTATCGATTATGTATTCAGGTGTCATCTGCCCTGTTCACAAGTGATAATGCTACAGGAAAAATTACATAATCAGCTATTTGCATAGTCTATGACAAATAGCAAATTATATAGTTTTCTCATTATTCTATGCACCGTACTATATCTCCAGATGGAAGTATTGTCAATGAAGCCATGGATCTACAATTCATTAAAAGAAAAACGTAAACAGGCAGCAAAATCTAGATCATTAAAGGTAGTTATATTCGAACATTGCACCCTAGTACAATATCTGTTTAGTCTTTGCGATTGGTGCTATTTGGATTCTCGTTTTTAAAGAGACTTTTTGACACTATTACTTATTTTTCTCACTGTTTACTGGAATTGACGTAAGATTCCGGGTACTAAAGGTGGAAAATTGCGTAATATCTGTAACTAAGAATGTACGAATAAAAATGAATCTCATATTCGTATTGTACGAAGGATATTATATCTTTAATTGAGTTTTATTCATAGAATGGTAAAAGTTATCAAATATATTCATTCTTTTTTAATCGTTAAATATCAGATATTAATAGCAAAGAGCCGTTTGACAGTACCATTAATATTTAATTCATCATCATTAAATATTAGTATTAGATTATAAACTGACTTCGCACTAGAATTTCTTCTGCAAAGTCATCGTTGTTCAGAGTTTTGAAGGAATAGGAAAAATGACAACTATCATAGTTTGGTTCGTATTCTTGTCTAATTAATTTGAACAAACTCTCTGCTATCGACATATCGGTAACAATGAAATCCTTTCTTTGGTTAAAAGTGATAAAAATCTATCAGGAATATTTAATAAGGACTATTCATATCTCTCTTATCTTCCTTGGGATCGACATCAAAACTAACAACTGACAGTTTTGCTATGCTGCTGTTCATAGTAATGGAAGCAAAACATTTGACATCATTCTTAATTGTCAATCAATAATTTACATGGATGATCAATTTGTACGTCAGAATAAAAACAACTCGATCGAGCTATAAAAACGTATCTCTATTAAGTACATGAACACTTCAATGCGTGCAAGATTACAAAATGCGGTAAGTTGCGAAAAATAACACGTTAACATTTTCATGAACAAAAGTAAAATTATGAAAAGAAAGTATCGATTTCTACAAAAGGCTGAAGAGTAAAAGAAAATTATAAATAAGTACATTAGATGATTGGAAGGACAACTTATGAAAATAAATGAAAAAATTGCAACGCAAGAGAATATAGGGAAAATAATAGGCATACGAAAGATCTCGAAACAATTAGGTTATCATCATAAGTTTTTATGAACTTGAAATATATCTTTAAGGATATTGATATGATGAGATGAAAATTATCCAACAGTATAGCACTCGATTTATTGAAATAAGTTCATTCTCTTTTTTTTCGCTTCTCTTATCTTAAGTGTGCTGTGAAACTCTCTCACACTAGTATTGCAACAATGGCTAAGTAAAGCGGGTGAGTTTTTGCATAACATCTACTGAAGCACCATATTCAATATTACATGCACAGTAAAAGACTATGTTAGGGAGAGAGTGGGTTGACAATGAATTATAATATTTTCTACTTCAATGCACAACGTTTTACTTATTCATTTAGTGTGAGCATTATAGATAAGTGGACACACAGAGCAACAAAAAGGTTTCACAAGTATTACAATAAATATAGATTTCATTGACTCAGAATACTTTATTGTTTTTCGAGATTATTACTCAAATAAAGTTGTTCATATTCTGTAACATAGTTGTTGGTTTGCTTTTTCCTCTAACTAGTTATGTTCAACTCGAAACAATAGTACATGATTAATCTTGCTTTGTTTCTGATAATCGAATGTTGAAAACTTCGAAACGAAAATATCATAGTTTCCATACACTGGAAATCAACTACTTGCGTGGAGATGCAGAAAATAGATGCTTACTATGGCAAGCATATTTAATTACGTGATGTCTGATTCAAGATTTCTCTCTTCTCTTTCGTTAAACAATTTGTGAAAGATTCACACGTCTGGATGCTTTCACAACGACTAGAAAATAGACAATGGGATTAGTCTGAAGCAAAAACATACTTATTTTAAAGAAGAAAACATTTTCATCGTTGTACGTACTTGCTAGACTTCTAAATTGGAGAAATGTTTCCAGTCGCTGTTAGTTCCGAGTTTAAAAATTCAGCAGGTACACATGTAATTGTATTAGGTTGAAAATGAATATTAACGTTATTCTTCACTAAATTTAGCAACTGCAGTGTACTAGTACGTCGCAGAAACCCTCATTTTCAACCTCCTTTACTCTGATTGTTTCTACTAGCCTGTTAGAGTAAATAAAATAAAATAAAATGAATTGAATAAGAAGATACGACGAACGAAATAGAAAAACAAGATTTTTCGATAAAGAAATATGCAGTAGTGAGTTAAATCTACGGCGTTGATGCACGTTTGTATACGAAATCCTTCGACTCAGAAGTAATGAGGAAACTTAATACTTTTCAAATACTCGCAGCACCCTCATGTATTGATTGAATAAACAAGAGTAATCATTTTGCCAGCCAAAGTTCTCAAATGCTTCAATAATGGAAATTTCGATAATTAAATATTCGAAACCGATAGATAAATATATATATAACGAAGTTCGTCTCTAGTGACTTGTGTATTCTACTTACAAATGCAATCGAGTTGTATTAAAATCAGAACGAGTAATATGTAAAAAAATAATGATGTTCTAAGTTTCGGTGAGATACTTCTTCAGGTTTACAAATAAAAATCAATGATATAAAAATAAACTAAAAACGAACACACCGATCTATTCTTCTCTTTTTCTTGAGCGATATACATAGTTATTTGGTAAAGACACGGGAAACGATTTAATCTCCATCTCCTACTTCTTACTTTTATATAGTCTTGTTTTCCCACATGACTATCAGCGATTCATGTAACATAAAAGAAAATGAGAAATGCCTAGTCTGTTTTTTTCTTACTTTATTCGAAAGTGATCGGTCTTGAATTTAATGTTTAAGATTTTTTTTCATCGACGTATTAAGCGTCACTACTCTTTAACAAATTGTTTGTGAGTTGAGTTAAACGAACATCATTAATACGTATCAAATATTAATAAAATCATCGTATCGATATGAAAAGATGTATGAATGATTTTTGATTCTTGACAGAAAGCAACGAATGAAGGAAATCGAAAATAATTATCAATCTATTCTATTAGATTCACTTTTGATTATGAAAACATGCCCAACGATTGAATTTGTTACAATCAATTTCATTTGCTGTTCTCGTGTGCACAGAATTTCTAATTTTAAGTCGGATTACTCTTGGGATTATCAAGCTCTTGGCGACTTTTTAACCCGCTACACAAATATGATTGATAGTGAGAGAAAAGTAAGGAACAGTTATGATTCTATTTGTTGCATTTTTTCATGATTAAACATGTGAGCAATAGAAGTAACCATATGTAGTCATGATATAGCATCAGCTTGTAACCTCGCAAATGGTTCAATGATTCATTGGGATGGATTGATCACAGCTAACCAGGAATTGATGCAACTAGATTTCAATTGAAAATTGCTTAATTTTTTCATTCGGAAATGTTTTATTGATTCTCAGTACGACAACTGCAAGAAGTAATATTTATTAAGTGCCGTCTCATGACAGGCGAGATGGAAGAATGAATTAAAAGATTGAATCGTCTAATATGTGGCCCATTATTAATGTGCAAAGAACGAAAGGTTATAGATGCGTAACCCTTAGGAGTCATCTTCATTTCCAGTTTGAAGTCACTACGAACTTTGTAAGTAACATCGGTCGAACATGTTTCAATGTTTACCATCCTATTCGGTAAAACATTATTGCTTGCTATGTAATTTTGAGTGATTTTTTCAATTGATAGCTGCTAAAATAAAGAAAACCAACTATTGGTCATACATAAGTATTCTCGCTGATACTTCCGGAGGTAGTCTTTCTCTCATCTTATGAGATAGTCTTTCAATAGTTTCAAGATTGGTCGAAACTTTGAGCGTTAAAATAGTAAGCCAATTTCTTTTTGAATATGGTGATTTGGTTGAATCATTTCTATTCTGGAGTCTACTCAAGTCAATTTTAGTTGCACTTGTTCGGCATGCTATATAAGAGAACAAATTCAATCGGTCGAAAATATAACAACATATTCTCTATTCGGTACGTTAATGTGATGAATACTTAGCTTTAATTTGATATCAACATTAAAAATTAAAAATTTCGAAGAATTTTTCAATTTTCTTTTTAACAACTATGAAATTTTGGCACTAAGAATAGCCAAGTGAATTTTTTAATCGAGTGAATAGAAATCTGTCACTCATTTTAATGGCTGTGATGAATATCTCAACCATCATGTTTACCTAATCCCCAGGCAGGTAAACATTTGGAAAAACGCGTTAGTGACTCACAATCGGGAACACCAATTGTGAGTCACTAACGCGTTTTTCCAAATGTTTGTCTGCTTGGGTCATGTCAAATAGAATGTATGTATGGGAGTTGAATTCGTTCACATTCACATCTCATATTCAAAGTAAACTGGGAACTTTCTGAAATTGAAGAACCACTGACTCTTGTTTCACAGATAAAATAACTCCAGCAATATATGGGCCAAGATTGAATACAAATTGCTGTTTTTATATCCGCTTTAACTATTCTTAATGAAATCAGGATACACAACGATGAACTAACTCAAACAATATATCTCGTAACGTCCGCACGAGATAAATGAAAATACTGTATACGTTACTTTAAGAATGATTTAAGGGTTAGACCATTATTTGAAAGATACCGAGGACGAAGGTGAGCAATAGGGCCACCTTAATACTGACAGAATTCGATCCAAAGCAACTGGGAATCCCGTGACCCGGATTTTGATATAAAATCCGACTGAATACGAATAATTTTTCAGATTCCTATCAGTTTCCGTCGGATTTCAGATCGCTGGATTCTTCGACTTGGGTACCCAGGCAAACAAAAAATCAGGAAGGACGCCCAACATGACTAGTCTGAAGCGTCAACACTACATTTCAGGTCTCGTCTGAAACATCTAGCTTATCCATCAAGACGGATTGTCTGTAGGGAACATGTCTTGCAAATACGTCTAGACTAGTCGTAAAATTCGCAATACCCATCATGTCCAGTCCGTTTCGTCTCCTTGCTAAGCCTTGACTAGTCTGCAGACTAGAAAAAGGAGAAAAGAAGGGTGAAGAAAGATGAACTCGAACATGCGACTCGACAGCAGTTGATACCTGACGGATATTCAGACGAGCAATCAGATGCTAGCCAAAGACTACTGTCTGTGTCGGTTGTCTAAAAGACAGCATGACGACGGTTAATATGACATATAATCAAAACTAGTTGAAAAAAGTCTTGATTAGTCTAAAATACTTTCTGATCATGATGCAGACTAGTCTGAAGTATCGTGCATGATTGTTATTACTACCCCGTTTGCCAAAAAGCACTGTCAACTTTAGTGTAAACTAGCCTAGAATTTTTAAAAGATCTGTTTCTCTTAGTTCAGTTATCATAAATCTTAATTGTGGCTGCTCGCTATGAAACTAGACAAAAAAGCATGCTATACAAGGATGGTTTTTAATATCTTTATACTTTTTGGTATGATTAATGCTTAATCAAAAGC
>OENT01000190.1:0-166754 GCA_900239685.1 Rotaria macrura
ATCACGAATACATCAGATCATTTGTTCATCACTCTGAAGAGATATACAGTTTTCTTTTCTAAGCTGATTGTTGAGACACCCTGCACACTAATATATTGTCCCGATTTGATAAACTTCACTACAAATGGAATCGCTTAGAAAGAGCTGCATAAAATCGAAAGATATCCTTAAATATTTTCCATTTATTCATCAAAAATAACCTTCTAAGTATAGGCGACTCAACTCGGCGATTTACAAAGTCAACTCGTGCTCACCGCGGTGCAGAAAATGCCCACTTGCATCGCCTCGCCTCGTGACGAGGCGAGGCGATAAACTCGGCGATTTTCGGATCTCTGATTCCAAGTGTTAAACTGATGAATCAGTAGGTGTCTAGAGTTTTTCTCTTTCGATTGTTGAAAATTACATCTAGTTGAAAGTAGATGTTATCGACTACTTATTATTATACCTCAATATTTCTCACACAGTGTTACATGAAAAAAAAGAGCTGTTCCTTTTTCAGATCATTAACATACAACGTTCCTTTGTCTGAAATATCTGTTAATGAAAAATTATTGTTCCACAATTTTATTTTTGTAATAAACAAAGAGTATTGAAAAGATTTCGAACATTATAAATCAATTAAAATGTCTAAATTTTTTCGGTCGCACGATAATAATACGAAGAAAGAGCAATGTGAAGTTTTCAATAAGTTCCATCAGTTGACTACAATAATGTTACAGTCACTAACGAGTTTTTAAAAAATCTCTTTTTTGACGGTATTATTATAGGTAAAGAAAAAAGACTGTTTCAGACAATTCATGAAGAAGATTACGAAGAGTTAGTTCTGTCGTGAAGAGGATTTGAGAAAGCGGCGTTCTGAGCCACGTTAACACTCTTAACTGATGGATTAGCGAAAGCAAATTTTTCAATCAATGAACATTTCTCTATTATAATCGATTTTCTATCAAAAGACAAGAAAACCGGATGAAGATTGAATAGAAGTCGAAAATCATCTTTGTCTCTTTTGGTTCAAAAGTGAAAACGTTCTTCTGGAATTATTTCGATTAAACTGTACTGAGTAGATTGAACAAAATCTCTACAAGTTTTCATAGAAATTAATTGGAACTCGCACAAATGTCAATATGAATGCGAACATCGAATGATTCACATATAAATTTCTTTTCATTTGAGAAAATATGAGCTAAGTTTAACAGCAACTCTTTGCTGATGCTCAGTTCAGTAAAAATTAACTGCCGTTCTTTATTACTTCTGATGTCAAATTTTCATTACTACAGTAGATAGTATGTGTTCTATCAAGTGAATGCAAGAATACGTTTGAAAATAATTAATTGAAATAATTAACATGAACGATGACGTTTACTGGTAACTTTAATAATTCTTAATGAATAAACGTGAAGAAGATAAGAGTCGATTTTTACTCATTTAAGGTTAGCTTCATATTTATGTCTCAGAAATGTTCATTGCTCGTTATTTTCACCATACGAAGTGATGTGGCAAATTTCAAGACAGTACTCTGAATCCTTGCGAATGAGTCATTCAATCAGTAACATGGATAATTAGTAAAGAGTCTACTACAAAAAAGAAAAACTAAATGATGAAAAGAAATTTAACAAATATATCCAAACAGGTGTTGGTACTCTTAGATCGGTTTTAGCAATAGTAACTAATTTACATCACTCTTTCATAGAATTCCATTAAATCTTTTACTGTGAATCTATCAAGTAGAACGATTCTCCAATTCGTTGAAATCTCAATGATTGATCTCCTGGTTGTCAATCACATCGTAGGTATTTGTTCACTCCCCAAGTGTGTCTATTATAATAATAATTCTTCATTTTCTTGCTAATCTAGCAGTTACTTTCAATCAATAATTCAACTTAAAACTTTAACTGGAAAATTCTTCATCTGATTCGATTATAAGTTATAATCAATATGATATTATATTTGATTGATATAATCAAGTTCATAGTGAAGAGTCAATTAATAAAGAAAAATTTTCTTGTGTAAACAAGTGAGTAAAATTGCATTCTATCTAATTTAAGAAAACAAACATGCTTCGTCTAGAAGGTTTTATTGTAATGGATACTTCAAGCGTGTTAATCATTATATCAATCATTTTTCTAGATCTAGACAGAAAAGAAATATTGATAAAGAACAACAGTTTTGTATGATTGTTACGTATAGGAAATTTCCCCGTACATTTATCTATTTATCGTACAACGAATTACTTTGGACACAGATATTATGCTAACTAGTATGGTTCGTATTGTAAAATTTTCGTTAAATACATACTGAACGATGTAGCCTACGTAAACAGTGTATTTTTAGACATGAAAAGATTTCGTCAATATATTCTCTAACGAACGACACTGCACTAATATCAATATTTTTTCTTGTTGCTTATTTACTAACAATAACTAGTAATTAGAGTTGTTCTCTTATTGATTACTCATTATATTTGTTTTTCACTTTGAATTAGTTCACTTAATTAATACTTGACTAGTTCTTAAGTTTAGTAGTCTTTTACTGTATCGCAATGGTAACTTATTTTTATCTATCTTACTTTATTCAATGAACATTCATTGTATTGAAAAACTTTGGTCAATCAGATACTAGATAAACCTATGTACATGTGATCAGTTTGCAGAAGATAATATTCTTTAAAATCATCAATAGAGTCTTATTTACTAAACTTTAATTTTACATTTAAATTCAATCCAACTGTGTATCATATCTCTGACTACATATTGCTGTGTTCCAACAATTAGTTTCTGTAAACCAATATAAAAACTGAACGCTACAATCCAAGCAATTACAGACTGAGCTGTAGAAACACGAGAGTTCCAGGTGAGAGATGTTCACAGGGCAAAATGAAGTTTATGTGTTCGGAATATTTAAAAAAATTTGATTATTTTCTATAAAGATTGCTATAATTTAATTCATAGATGTCTTTTGAATTACTACATTATAAACTTCGTTATCAGATGATAACTAGAACTAATTCATATCTATGAGCATCGAACATTCTAATAAAAATATAGAAACGTTCTGAAAGAATAAAGACTGCATATAATTGATTTATATTTCTAAGTATTACTGAATTTTTTGCCATTTGGCTGCGTCAAAAGAAGACATTTCAGAATCCAGCATCTGCTAGTACTCATCGACAGCAGGATACAGAACGTACCTCTATTGATGAGCTGTGTAACAATACAAATCCGTCCGTTTCAAATATGTCTACTACTGTAGCTATTCCATCATATGTATTCAATTAATTACAATTAGAATTGTTGAAAAGAAACAAAATTGAAATCTGTTTCAGTGAATAAAGTTATATTTGTAGGATTAATAGGGTCACAATAAATATTTTTGCTCTAAATCATTTTTATTTTCTGTAATTTGAATAAATTTTCTCTCTAATCCATCTAATCGATAAGAATTTATCGATCGATAAAAATTGCATTAAACTGTTACAATTTATTAAAAGGATTAACAAGAAATCTTCAAAATTAGAGCAATCGACAATTGAAAACAAGAAATCAAATGTTATTAATATTATAAGTATACTATTTCAATAAATTACTATACGAAAAAATGAACAATTTTTATCGAATTTCTCTCAATATTGTTTCTATGTGAGTCGTCATTATTATTATTTATTTTGAATGACGACGACTCGTTATTTATTCTATAAGGTAGATTTATATTTTGATATCAGCAATATTGAAGCCACATATTAATAATGTATCTTTCTATGTTCTTTTTGTTTTGTAGAGCATTTGCCTTACCATATGCTATGATGCAAGGCAAGCTAGGGCACAAAACTTTGATATCGAATTTGTTTGACCAGAGCAGGTGCGGATGGAAAAAACCGACGCTGCACTAATTTTTCTCGATGGAATACTTGAGCTATTTTGTGAAACTTTTCAAAGATCAATCCTTATTTGTATAATACTTATCTTTCTAGTTCGATGTGACTTAATCATGGAGTATAATTTTCTATCATGTCCAATATAACAGTTTTGATATTCTCGTATCTATTGATTTAATTCATTTTGTCTTTCAATTGACTTATGAGGGAGTTTTCATTCCATAAGTTGAATTTCAATATTTATATCGTGATTCAAATGGAATACTTCAATTTGTTTATGATTTCTTTTTGTTTCGAATTGCTTGTATCTAAAAACAATGAAATTACCATAAAATTGAAATTGATAGAATGTTATCAAGCCATGAACCAATGGAAAATGAAAAATTTCTGAAGTAGACTTAGTTTTTCGATTGATACTGATTGCGTGTTAAACTCAAACACTCGTGGAAAAGTACAAAATAAAACGAATGCTTCATATTAATATTCGAACGTTTCTCAGACACTTTGTCATTTGCTCGAATTTCATTTTTATCGTTTGTTTTTCAAATTAGTGCAGTGTATTCCTCAAACAACAGCACTCTATTCCTAAACGAGTGCTTACATCTATGACTCGTATGCACGAAAGTAATTACTAGGAAACTATCTTGCTTTGAAAATGACTATTTTCACACACTAAAACAGAAGTTGTTTAGCGGAACGATGCATGCATATCAATACACTTAGAGTATTAAATGGGATACAATAATTAAAGACATCGTATTCAACAAGTATAAATGTTGAATTAAGCGTGTTTATTCTCGTTAATCTTGAGACTATTTTATAAAGTAGCATTATGAAAAATGATGCCACTTAGTGCACAAACTTTCTTCATTCCCCGGCTATGAATGATTCATAGAATATGGGTTCAATTTAAATTTTTAATTTTAATTCCTATTATATTTGGTATGTAACACTATATCACGAAATGTTGTGTGCAAAGTGCTACTAATTAATATTTACCTAGATTATGCCGTTTTTTTTTCATGTTAGAATACAATTATCTAAGATTTATTTTTAATGCTGTAAACTATGTGATTTACTAGTATATGATGAATACTTTCTCTCTCTCTCTCTGGCATCAACGAATGAATCATGATTTTAGCCTTGATTTCTCATATAGTCTTAGTAATTAGCTCTGTATACGTATGGTAAAGTCAAATATGAAAACCAGAACTATGATGCTGATTTTTTGAGACTGTCGAAGAAATATATGGATTCAGTGCTAGATTATGTCAATGATATCTCAACGAGTATTCGCATGCTGACAGACCAAATGATTGTGCAGGATTCATATGAGATGACGCGTTCTACTCGCAGAAAAATAACTTCAATATAATTTTCATGCAATGTTGCACCAGATTTAAGGCTCACACGACGTGCTGGAAGACCTTTGTTAGATCGATCTAAATACACAATAATGCTTTTTGAATACTTAACCTTTTGGTTTATATATATTCTCGATTATCTGCTTCTTGTCATTCTGTTGCATAAATGCATTCGGATGAGAAATAGGTCTTTTTTGCTCCAATCAATAGAAGTCTCTGCTTCATCAATGACATATTGAGAAGCAAATCGATCGTCGACAGTTAAAAAGAGCTTGCATATACAAGAGTTTTTCATTACACATATTTCAGTATATTCTACTATGAACTATACATATTCCGTGATCATTACATGAAATGTAAATTTTGACCACATATGATGATTCATCTGTTTAAACATATGTTGCCGAAACGAAAATCAGAATGTAATTTTCAAAATTATTTGATTGTTCGTAGATGACTAGAAAAATATTTATACAACTAAAACAAAAGTATACCATTGACGTTTAATATTGAATTTGTCATGATTAAAGATACTGCATGTTCTTCCTTGATCAAGTTGACAGATATATGTTTTCTGACACAAGATTATCGTATTTCATCTTTTATTTTCATTCATAGCATATTATTTTGAATCTTGTTTATAATATTCATTTTTATCTTGTCATCATATAACTAATTAAATGATAAAAACAAAAAAAAAATTCCTGTCATCATGACAATATCATCGTGCAATCAGACATATTTGTGATTAAATAACTAGAAGTCTATTTAATCGATCTTGTGTTAGATACTCTCGCATTATATGAAATAAATCGATCATGTTAAAGTTTAACTACAGATAAGATACTAACAATGTTCTATTCTACATCAGAGTACTTTCAGAAGATAAATCATGGACTATAGACTAGATTAATAACTAAGTCATGTAGTGACTGAATATTTTCTGTCGATCATAATTCCTAATTATTATTCTTTTGTTTGAAATAGTATGCCATAGTATTGGATGTAGGCGAGATCTTGTTTGTGCAAAATTTCTACATTAGATTCAAAAGAAATAAATAACAAGCGCAGCTTCTGGCAACACGCTCTGACAATGAACATATATAACTAGAAATTTTAAAAAATTATCAAAAGCTTAATTTCAGAGTCAGATTCCATTGGGTAATGTAACTCATTCATGTTCAATACAAGAAACCTATTGTGTGCAACGAACTTCCTTCGAGAATTATCGAGCGCGCAATCAGAAAACAATGAACAGAAACAGAGTCAAGAAAAGTCGTTACGTAGTCGAAAAAATGCGTATTTTGCAAACAGAAGACATGAAGACAAATATATTCGTATGTGAAAAATCAGAAATCGAACTCTATGTTCTCGTAAATTTATCTAAAATTTGATCTTTTTGACGAGAACTTCCGTTTGAAAACGTACATAATAGATTATTCTACATCACCAAAGCGTCTTGATTTTTATTGCTCACAAAAACATGTCATGCCATGTTGAAAAATAGGTCTAGTGTGTTTTTAATTAATCTTGTTTGTTTCTTTTCTTGTCATAGGAATAAATCATATTGATTCGACAGAAATAATATCAAATTGTTGTTTTCTTTTGTTTTCACAAATATATAATTTTACATGCACACACGTACAGTAATCATAATTGAATGAGAGTAAAAAGCATTCGAAAAAGAAAATTTCACATTGAAACAATATTTATTATTCATTGCGATGATTTATGATGAATAACATGCTTGGAATTAGTCGACGAAGGTATTGATAAATGAATTTGTTCATTATTTGGCTTCAAAGACCAAGAACGAATTTTTAATTTTGCTTCATTCAATTGTAGTTGCACTTTTGGGCGAGGTTTTCTTTGTACTACACGTTCACATTCATTTCGATCATATAATTCTTTCCAATGACCACGAATTAAACAAATGAGTTCACTACGAAAAACTTTACCACTAACGCAATATAAAAGAAAATTAATACAGAAATTTGTCAACATAAACAATTCAGTTATTTCTTTAATGGATTTTAATGTCATGTTGTTAAAACCATGAACATAATTAGCAATCCATACGGCACAATATGGAGTATTTAATAAAAGAAATGAACATGATACAAGTAATAATGTTGCTGTAACACGATGTGTTCTTGATTGAATATGAATTTTGACTGCACCCGCTGGATCATCAGCCGCATAACTTTGTAAAGAACGTGATGATGTTCGTGATCGTTTTTCTTCAACATCAATGGGCCTATTACCCTGTTGAAAAACAAAAAGATTATCAAGTTACGGAGAACGGTAGAAAAGTACATTAAACTTTTAATATCCGATTATTTAGAGTACACTTCATTGTAGTTTCGTTTGTCTGATACCTGAAATCTTTTACTCTCAAAAGTAGGAAGTATTTTTGTTTAGAATGATAAGTGTCAAGTTTTTATGAACAATAGATACTGATGAATGAATTTTCTTTTAAGTTGTATGATCGTTATTATTTCGAAATAGATTGTTATGTTGCTCTCAGCAAAGCAAGGCTTATACTCTTTATTCGTACATTTCAGTATCTATCAATAGATATGTTTCTAAAAAACATGTTATTAACTTCTCAATTATATGAAAAAAATATATTTACGACAAAACAAAATGTGTATTTCATCAGTGATATACAAGGATGAAAATAGAAGTTAACCTTGTCCAGAACTGTTGATAGATTATGTGACAGATAGCTTTTAATAGCTTTTCAATAATCTCGGAGCAGAGCAAAATACAATAATGAGTTGTTTTTCATAATAAAAAACAAGCAATACTAACCTGCGACACGTTTTGGGTGTTATTTGTTGATTTTTCACTTGCTTGATTATGATCAAGTATAGAATTACGGTTTTGTGTTAGATTTTTGAGTACAAGAGAAGATGATGATGATGATGATCTTGCCGATAAATGTACACATGATAAAAATTCTGTAAAGAAAGATGATGATCGAGAAGAAGAAAAACCATGATGTCTAAATTACAAATACCAATTGAAAATTAAAAAAAAACACATTCCAATTTTATTCTTACCCTTCTTTTTTCGTTTTACTGGTTTGAGACTTGTCCAAGATCAAACTATTTCTCCAAAGTTTACAGCAAATAAGCATGTTAACAAAACCAATAATACACATTGGTATTAAGTAAACAGTAATCATTGTCGTTATGGCAAATGTCATATAAATTGAACGATATTTAGGTAATACATCACAGATCGTATCATGCTCTAGATGATTTGGTAAAGGAATTATACCATAGTGAAATGGAACATTCATGTTAAATAAAAGTGTCATTATGAAAAGCATGAAAACGACGAAACGTGCAATTTTACGACGGCATATAATAGCACGTTTCAATGGATGAAATACGACAAGAAGACGTTCAATAGTAAATGAAACAATGATCCATGATGATAATGATCGTGTTCCATTTCTTGCATATTGTATAAGTATACAAACAAGAGATGAACTACGATCAAGAAAATTTATACGTGATTCATATAATTGATTATGATTACGAAATGTATCTTCCAAAAGATTAATAATAAGAAAACATAGATCAGATAGAGCAAGGGATAATAGATAAAAATGAGATGATTGCCGACGATATCGAGGTGATAAAAAAATCAATATAGAAAGTATATTACCAATTATTCCAAGTGTAGTTAAAATAAATGGTCCATATATTGACATATATTGTTCAACAGCCAACAGTGTTGATATACTGTCACTTTTATTCATCATTAATTATCTTCAATAGAAAACAACCTATTCTATTAGTCAACATAAACAGTATATGTATCTCTTACATTCAAATAACTCAATGTCTTGTTTACAATGCATGCTTTTCTCATCTCCCTAGAATAACTAGCTAACTGTTTTACCCAGTTCTTTTTCTGGATACAGAGGGAGTAAAAACTAGAGAATTAACTGACAGTCGACAGATTTTTTTTTCTAAGACTTTTCTCTCTTCTCTCTCTCTTTCTCTTTCTCTCTCTCTGTTTCTCTATTTCTCGACTTTTCTTCTATAAACATTGGAACTTAAAAGACAAATTCATTTGCACCTAGTACACATGTATTTATCTATTTGAGAAGCAAACGACATAGTATAGTCATAAAACATAATCTGTCACTTAGTTGATTTCGGATAAGCTTTTCTAATTCAGATTAAATTTCTTAAATATAATTATGAATTTCATTACACGTGTGACAAAAATTATTAATTAAAGTACTAATCACAATCGGCTTAGAAAAAAAAAAACTTAAGCTATCCGATGAAAACACACCAAGCTTCTGACATTATTAAAGTCATTTTTTTATCTTTCAACCCCACAAATAATTTTCTTATTCTCTACATTTGCGTCAAGTTTATACTTCACATATAGATTCAAATAATCATGAGTCATTCTAGAGTTCAGCGAGACTATCCCACAATCACCTGCTATGATAAAGCAAAGTCAAGCTCATATTCAGTTAATTCTTTTCCTCTATTTTGTACAATACTAATGATGTACATTGTTATTTATTCCGTTATGTCTTTCGACATGCTTCTGTCACGATAATTGACCTTACACATTTGTCAGTGTCCATCATCATCAATTTTCATAATTTCTTTGTTTTGACGAAGCAAAAAGTATATTTTTGTATCATTGATAATAAAAGAAAAAAAAAGGAACGAAACGGATATACTATCTAGATTAGTAAAAATTGTAAAAACCAGGCTCTCTATCTATGAGCTTCTTGACGAATAACTATGAATTCTCCTACTTTGATTAAATGTGATATGTAAAATATTTCATGACTATCGAAAAAAAGAAAGTTCACGTTGTTGCTTCATTCTGCTGTTTTAAAGAGTCAATCTCATTATACAAAACGCGGAAAGGAAATGATACTATTTCATCTGTTTTTAAATGTGATCATAGAAATGCATCAAATTAGAAGAGAGAAGTTATGTTCACTTAATATATCAGGTATGTCAGTATTAGCCAGAAAAGAATGAGTCACATTCGTGAGTTTTCATTTTGTTTGACTACTAGAAAACATTTACAACTAGGCATATGTTCTCAAGAAGATTGTTAATCATAAATATTAAAACATTCATGGTACGTACGTATGTTCACTAGGCATTGCAAAAAAGAACGTTGAAACACATCATTCAGTTAATCAAAATAATGGAATTAACATACATGTTTGGATAACAATATTAACGATCTGTAATAAAGAAATGGATTGTTTTGACTCTGCCTACTCTAGCCAAGTTATACGAATCGACCGAAAAAAAAATGGAAATCAACCGTATTATTTATCTTCTAAAGCACGAGAGACTCCTCAATTGTTTCTCGTTGTCAATTGTAGGACGGAGTTTTCATTTTGAAGTTCACTTTCTTACTATTTATTGACAAGCATTATTTGAATCTAGTTCTCATTGAAGTGCTTGCATATAAATAAATATGATAAAGTCTACTACAATAATTGCATCCCATCCATTCATTTGTTATTCAGTCATTTCCTGTTAGATTTCTTTCCATCACACATTATTCACTATTTTGAAAAAAAAAGATTCTGGTTTTGTAGCCATTTGTAATATTCTGATTTCTCACAATCAAAAATATTGTATATAATTATACATAAATAATATATCTAGATCTATATGGATCGATATAGATGTGTATATGCATAACTTTTTCAATGGATCGTAATATTGAAAGATACTCCGTAGATAATTAAACAAAATACATCCAATTAGTTGAATGTAGGAAACCTTTTTCGTTGCAGAAAAAGGCCATCTGTAAATGTAAGAAAAGTATTTCTCTGCTTTTTGGTAGATAATATTATTCATGCATATTAAATGAGACAAGAAAAATAATTCTTCTTATCACCTCGAGATAAAATATTCAGTTGCCATTGGTCAACATTTTTAAAAATGGATACATCCTTCCATGCAATATTTACATAGTTACTTACAGAATTTATTGATGTACAAGTAAGCAGGAGATATTTTTCTTGTGTATATTACTATAAAAACACACGAAGATAAATTCATTTCGACTCTAATTATTTTTTCTAAAAGAAAATTCTCACTTCTCCTTCACAAAGTATAGTCAAGTGATATTGAAAAAATAAGAAAAAGATATTTATGTCAGCAAATAGCTCGTTAACATTCATATATAGATTTAGGCTATGATGTTGTAAAATCTCTCGGGAAATATACAAGATAATTCCATATATATTGATGTATGTATATTTACTCGAGTGAATTTTATTTTCCTTCAGTAATGCATGATCATTATGTCAAAAATTGTGAATTACTAAGATTAGATAGAAGCGTCAGAAATATTTTGCTAGTATAAATTAGACCTTTCATTTCTTTTGTTTTTTGAATATTTCTCCATTAATTTACGGTAAAGAATAGTTAGAGTCAATTGCATGATTAAAATTTATTAGTTTTTGTTTTTCATGAAACAAAATACCGAATCATTCTCAGTGCTCATTTATAAAAGACATACAAACAAGTATTACACGATCTGATTACTGTCTTGTCTTCATCAAAAAGTCAAGTACAAGAAGAAAAACCTTGTCAGAAAAGTCTCATTTATCAAAAACAAAATATGACGCATCTCAATATAGGACTTATGCTAATTTGAAATCGACGAAATAACTTCAGTAAAAGACTGGAAAATTTTGTCAAATATGTGAGATGCGAGTATACGTCTATTTCAGAGAACTAATTTCTACAAAGAAAAAATCATCAGTGTTGCACATTAACATCGGTTAGTCGAATGATCGCTGATTTCATTGAAATGTTCATATCCTGTGCTATAGTTCAACGTAACTCAACTGTATCTGATATGAATGAATGAGTACAATGTATACTAATAAACAAATATTTTCTATTTCAATGGTTTCAAAGTCTATTATATGACTATGTTGCTCGTATTGAATACTATTCAAGCATTTCAACACTATACTACATCAATGTTGAACTGATTCATTCAAAAACACAGTTATTTAAAATAAACGAAGCTTCAAAATATTGTTAAGCATCGCTGTCAAAACCAGTGTGTAAGCTCCTAGTAAATCTCTGAATAATCACGCATGCTTGTTCGTCTCTCTTCTCTCCTTCTGAATCTGTTTAGTTTTAAGGATTCTCTCGTATTTCAAACTTCTTAATTTACTTGGAGCTTCTTTGAGAATAAATGCAAGGTACTAATGATTATACTCTCATGACTTTCGAACTGTTTTATATCTCTTTTTCTAGTTGTTCTTACTTTGTTCGGACATGTTTAAATATTAAGAAAACATAGTTGTGTTGTTTTAAATGATTTAACCAGACTGTGATGGAAACAATGCTGAAGTCTTGACATATTAATCAGGGAGCTGAATTTACATCAGAATGTTTGCATGTGGAATTCAATGAGAATAGAATATTTCATGCAGGAAACATGATTGACAACAATTATTCTTAATCTAGCCAGTTGAATAATTACAGAAGTCAGTTTATTCATGTAAAATCTGCTTCAGAAGACAAAAACAAAAGCTTTCGAATAACTACAGACTTCTATCATCTAATACCTTATGTGTAATCTGAAGTATTTTGCCACATGAGTTTTTAATCAATTTTAGTAAAGAGGATGAGTAACTTACTACAGACAATGATGCATACAATGGAAAAAATACGATCGAAACCATTGATCAATATTAATAAGCATAGTCAAAAGTTTGAATAGCATGAGGGACGTTCATATTCTTTTATATTACCATAGATAAATTTTCCGTTAGGCAATTGAGAAATTTATTAAATATGCAAAAACGTATTTTTTTTACTGTTTAAAATTATGGAAGTCCATTATCATATATTACTGCCAAGTAAGAAAATCTATTGTTTAATAGATTTAGCAAGATTGAATCGATAAACATGTGAACAAAATACAACAATAAAAGCAGAATAAAATCAATCTTCATCCGTGCTAACAATGAGTAAGTTATTTTTCAAGCACTAACCTTAATCTGTTAAAATATCTAGCATGGTAATTCTATTTCCCAAACAGTATATTCAGAATGAAGATGTTTCAGTTTATGATAACATTTCATCATATGAATTCATGAATAGAAAATTACTTTATACTAAAGATTTTCACTTAACAAAAATTGAAGATATATAAATATATATATATATATGTCGCAGTAGAAATTAAAATTCAGTAGAATTTAAAATTCTACTCGTAGAAATTTTAATTTCTACTAGTAGAAATTAAAATTTCTACGAGTAGAATTTTAAATTCTACTGAATTTTAATTTCTACTGCGACATATATATATATTTATATATCTTCAATTTTCTTTCGTTTTATTATCATCTATCTGCAAATCGAATCATCAATAAAAAAATTATTAAAAAAATGCAAACAGTTTTAAAGTTCAATAATTACATTGTTTATTGTCCTATGAAATGAGGGTATTCATTATATATTCAGCAAGAATGACATCTGTTTTTCAGCAAGAAAACAAAAGATCATGAACTCTGGCACGAAATTGTGTGAGAAATATTTGAGTGACAAAGATGACTAGTTTAAGTATGA
The DNA here is from genome assembly GCA_900239685.1 of Rotaria macrura. Lineage (NCBI taxonomy): Eukaryota > Metazoa > Rotifera > Eurotatoria > Philodinida > Philodinidae > Rotaria > Rotaria macrura. The sequence continues at coordinate 13,845 of OENT01000190.1, forward strand.
AATCAGGAAAAAACTCAATAATAAAGAAAAACCTATTCGCAATACCTTTACGATTTATGTCATTCTAGCTTAATCATCTGACTTATACAAAGCAGTGTTTAACAACAATAAACAGAATACTTTCTGTTGTCAAACTAATTACTTGAATAGTCTTATGATTAAGGTGTTGAACATGAAAAATCGTGAAATCATCGGTTGACAATATGTTTTGTCGAATAATTATCAAAAGTGCTAACAGTATATGCCTGATATATTTGCACTCATAATAATTTTGTAGTACAAAATATAAATTAAATCATTCAGAGAACGATAGATGAATTACTAGATAAGATACCGAAGCAAACAGAAAAAAGACTTATGAAATACATGTCATAATTAGAAAAGTTTTCAGATTATATTAATTATTCAAGAAATAATCTTATTCTAGAACATACTAGAATGACCTTTCATATATATATATATATATATCTATACGTACACATTTTTATTGAACTTTTTATGATGACTTTACCTTTTCCGAAACTAATTCATTATATTTAAGAGATTCTTCAAAATGTAATAAAAAATCAGATAGATGACAACATCAGGAAATAATTTTTTTACGCCATAAATAGAATAAGTCTGAAACGGAAAATGCCACAGATAATTCATATTTTTATGGGTGACTAAAAGGTAAAACTCGTGTTCCAAAATGACTAAAACAAATAATATCTGAGAAAGTTCTCATAAACTAGTTCTAATTATGCAAAAAATATAACTCCATTACCTTTTTCATGATGCATATTATTGGAAAAAATACGAATATTGTGATTTATTTTCTAATGGTTGAAGATATGACATAGATGTCATGGGAAAATTTTGTTTCATGAAGAACTATACAACGTTATAGAATAGTAAGATTTGATTACACTGGCATGAAATCTAATAAAATTCATTGAATAGTTCGATAGAAAATTTTAGAGACCCGTATCATAAAATTTAATGTCTAATCATGTATTATTAAATCATTAAGATTAGCCCACGGCTATCTAGAACAATAAGCAATCTACAGATTCTATGAAATTTTATTCATATCTTGCATTATTTCTTGTTGATCGTAAACGTTTTGACCCTAGAGATCTGAAATATATCTACATGCAAAATTCGTGTTTCTCTATTATATGTATGTTCCTACTATGCAATACTACCAAAATAAACAATAGTCAATTAACTGTTATCATCAAGTAATGGCAGATAATCGAATACGCCACATTTTCTTACGACCGCAAATAAATATAAAAAGATTGACCGTTGCAAAAGAAATAGACTAACTATCTAGTAATCATAGTCAACTAAAATGATTATTTATAGTTACGAACCTGGATGTTGACGAGTTTATGCTTTGAATAAGAAAAGGAGATATCTGACTCCATAGTACGATTATTTCTTCATGTTTCAATCGACGTCATACGTATCAGAATAGCATGCGATTCCGAAAACCAACTCTTTACATAAGTAATACCTCTGAGAATTCTTTCAATATTCTATAAGAAAATTTATCAATCACTCCTATGATTATATGAAAACAAGTATTGACGAATTTAACTTCGTCAAAAACAAGCAGTAAGGATTAGTACAAAAAAAAAAAGAATTCAATTCAGAAAACAACAACAAAAGAGCAATACATATTTTACTCATCTCTTTCTTCATCTTCCCTGGCATTTATTTTCATTAATTGGTATATTTAAACGATATTTTTAAGATTTGCGTATGAATTTTTGCATGGTTTGGCAAACTTCATAATCAATGCATGCTTAATAGATAAGAACTTCATGGCATGTGAATAAATACTATATATATATATATATATATATATATTCCTAATTAGGAAGAAAATATGACATGAGTATATTTGAAAATAGGCATACGTCTTTTCCAAGAGCTCGTTATTACTTGCGATGTAATCAATATTGATTATAACCTACAGTTTATTCAGCAGAATGACCATTTCTTGACAGTTATTTTTCTGGTTGTTTCACACAGAAAATATCTCTATAGTTCTCGCCATTGATTCTTGTAATACTACTAGTTACACAAAAAAAACTAATTACTGTTCAAGAATTTACTGCACGAATGAATGTTGAATGGTTGAGGCAAGAATAATAAATGTTTCAGAAGTCTATTTCCCAATTGTTGTTAGTTATTCTTAAGAATATAATTCAGTGACGTAAAAGAAAAAGATCTTTTAGAACTTTTTATAGAACTCGATCAATATTTTAGACTAAAATTTGCATGATATTAGACGGTTCCGCAGACAAGGTAATATGAAAAATACAAGAGAATTAACAATTTCATATACCAATTAATTGACAATTTTAAAGATTAAATGATCCCTTTGATGAGAAGAGGAAGAAATGCAATTGATGAATCTTGATCAACGTTTTTGAAGTTACCAATTTTAGATACCACAAAACTGAAGATATACTAAAACTAGGTAAATTCGCATAAAACTTCTTATAACTAATATATTAAAATCGAGAAATATTTTTCTCTCATTCTATTATCGAATATATTATACGAGACGAATTACAGATGAATAAATTATCATCAGGTCGAATAACTTCTCCGCACAAGAACTAATAAAATTAGAAATAATGTTAAGATACATACTTTAGATAGAACTAAGAGTAGAGTTAAATGGTATTATCTAATAAAAATATCAGAGAATCTAATGAATTTCGATTTTAAAATCAAAAGAAAAAAAAATAATCGAACCGGTAAAATCCTTTAGAATAAAACATGGACTCATAGAGTTTCTCAGATAATTGGAAACCATCATATCACATTAACATTCTTGTTAAAACGGTACTTGTTTTCTAGGCATTAGTATTCAAATTAATTTCAATGTTAGTCTGTATTCTTTTTGAGACTAGAACCTGTCAAACCATCATCTCAAAAGATACTTGCTGTTATAAAATTCCTATTTGATTATGTTTTCCGAATGTCTTACGAGCACGTTCAAATTACTATGTCTACTTTGTAAAAAGTGTTTGTTAATCAATTCAACGAATTAAAAATTGCACCTTAAATTTTCAAATAAATTATTCAAGATTAATTTTAAATATTTCAGGAGAAAATTTTATAAGAAACTTTGATAACTAATGTGAATTTCTCAAACTTCAGCAAAATATCAATGATGAATAGTTGAAGATTTTTCTACAGTGTTGCCGATATTTTGATCGCAACATATTGTATTCATGCATGGGTGAATGATATACATGTAAATAGATGTTTTTTTTGTATTATGTTTAGATAACAACGTTTATTTGTTAAAAAAACAAAACAAAACAACAATTTATCCTTTCCGTTTTCTTTTGTCACCACCTAGTTTTTCAGCTCTTTTCTTGACATGTTTCGGTATTTTTGTTTTTCGTTTTTCGCGTTTCTGGTCTTTGACTGCCTGTTTTCTTAATCGTTTTGATGTTGGTGATTCTTCACGAGGTCGAACATTTCCTTTAGATGGCGATTTCTCTGACTCTTGTTCTTCTTTTGCTGATGCATAGTTACTTGAATCACTAGCATCATCATCCTCGTCGTCGTCGTCAGAACTCGATGAACTATTAGTATTACTTGAATTATGAGTTTCATCTTCAAGGATTTTCGGTACTAGACGAGCTTCAGTCATTGTTTCATTCATGCCTAAGATAGTTGATGCTTGACGAAAATCTTTTGACGACGTTTCACAGAAATCATCTAATGTTTGTGGAATGAATATACGTTCAAAAACACGCTCATCAACTTCGTCAGTTGTTTCGTTCAGTGGTCGAAGACTTGCTTGTTCAATCATTTTATCGAGATAAGCTTGTTCATTTGAATCATTAATTGTTGGATCTGTTATATAATTGAATAATTGTTGCATCGTCAAGATTGTTTTCAATGTATATCGTTTTGCGAAAAAGTCTGTCACATTTCGACAATCCATCCGAAGAAATTCAAGTGCATTTGGATGTGCTTGTTCAACAGATTGTGAAACATCAATAACATATAACTGATTTTTTGAATCAAGCAGTAAATTAAATTCTGATAAATCAGCATGAATTAATTTACATTTAACAAACATTACACGCATGTAATGAATTAATTTAAGATAGAGCGAAAATCCTTCTGATTCATCTAATGGTGGAGCATCTTTTAATTTAGTTGCGGGCCAACCATTTTCACCTAGAGGAGAAACAATCTTATACTATGTTTATATATTTATTAAACAAAACAAAAATGAAAGTGAGAAGTTTCTACAAGTATTCATATTATGATTCTAACGCAGGAATATTTCTAACGTAGTCATTTCTATGTTGTTTTCAATGGGATGTCAACGACTTCGAAACAAACAACGAACTCCTAAATGTTTCCTTATCGGTGTTTTATTGAATCGAATGATGCTGTAATGTTCGGAATTGTTACCCACAGACATCATCAACTTGTCTCTGTCTTAATTAAGAACTATTGGATTGAGGAAAGAAAACATGCAATTCTCAAGTCATTGCTTGAGTGTGAATATCATTTGAGAATTCAACATTTGAACAAAAGGTCATCGTTTAAAGTTCCGATTTTGAAAATTTTGATTTCAGTACAAAGTCAATAACTCTTTCAAACAAGTTTAGTAATCCATCTTTTCATGTAGTTGTTAATCTACCATTCGAATATCGACGTTGTGTGTAAAGTTAGAAATCAACAGTGATCGATAAATGAAAGACTGACAACTACTGTAAAATCTGATCTCTATATTCAATAGTAAAGTATAAATTCATATTTTTCAATAACTAAAACTTGAGTCTATACTGTTGACAAATTAGAGAGATGTGCCATCAGCGAGATTTTTTATCCAGGAAATATAGTGTAATTCAATACGAGTTTTTTATCTGGCATTAGATGAAATCAATATGATTCTTAGTTTACAACATGGGAACACGTGCTATCAGAACTAATACATTTTTATCTTAACAATATATTTGTACTTTGTAAGATAACTCTTTCATTTAGATTAGCATCATCCTCACTAGGGGATGTCCTAACTCTTTCTATTTGATATAGACTATGAGTTAGACTGATGAATACATATTATGTTCATGGTGTAGAGTAGAACTCTATCTTTTACTTTTTTAAATAAAGTATTAAACTTTTCTTGCAATATGTATCCTCTCTTGGGTTACACTCGTATACTATGATCTGATGAATTCATTGAGCAAAATAGAACGTAGTATGACATTTTGCTACGATTCGTACAATATAGTTTATAACAAAACGATTACTTTTTACTCATGAGAGTTGACTAATTTTTTAGGTATCTAGTCAAGTGGTTTTTATTGAAAAGTGACCGTGGAACCATGAACTCATAGAAAAAAATTTAATAAACATCTGCACAATATTGAAAGATGTAAGTTTACCTTAATGTCGAAGACTCTATTAAATTCGATTTTAGTTATTGACAATCCTAAAGGAAGTTTCTTCTCGTTCTCTTATACTACACTATTTATTCTACTGAGTCTTACCAATAAATTCCATAACAAGAACATGATTTTTAAGAGCAATCGGTTTCGGACATAGAATTCCATTGCTATATAAACGTGATAAATTTCGATATTCTTTTTCTGCCCATAATCGAACCATTTTTCTTGGATTATGTCTTGAATAACCATGTCGAAAACGATATTCACCGGTAACATATCGATCGCGATCTTTAAAAACAAGTATAGATGTTTTATAAACTTTGATTGCACGATGTTCATTTGTACTAGTTTTGGCATAATAAACATTAGCTTCTTTTCCTGTTGATATGCAACCATTAACTTCGTCAACTAAGCCTTGTTGTAGAAATTTGAATAAAATTAGACGTGTTCGTGGATCAAGAACTTGCTCGACAGTTGCACGATCATGTTTATCTTTCGAACGATATTTACCATCATCAACATGACCCGTACGAGGTGAATACGGACTTAAATCAATTTTATCAACATACTTCGCAAGAATTTTATTTGTCGGTTGAAAATGTTTCATTGATTGTTGTATAGTTCCATTATTAGTTTCACCTTCTTGTTTTATATTTTCATAATTTATCTCGTCATCATAATCGTCACTATCACTATCCATTGGTTTTTCTTTTGTTTTTTCTTCGTACGTGTCTATTTATATACTTTTATATATATATATATATATAGAAAGGAAAGAAAGCATAAACATTAATCTTACACAATAACATACATACGTATCAGGACTTTCGTAAAACTTACGAAATTTTTTATTAATAAATTTTCAAGAGAAAAATGAAGAGAAAAAACACACGTTTTTATTCATGCTCTATTTATGTACACAATGCAGAAGAAAAAGAAAAATGACAGCAAATTTGGACGTTGATTTCAAGTCTGTGTATAAATTATGATTGTATACGAAACTGTTCATTTATAAAAAATAAGATTTCTATGAGTTTTTGCTCGTTATCAATTTGTTGAAGGTGCGGACATTTTTAGTTTTGGCTTAGCTGTCATACCGTCAAAACGTTTATAGGTATAATTAATGAAGAGCCAATCATGAACTTGAACTTCGCTATCTTTAGCTGGTGATGCTAAAATATGTAAAATAAAACGAAATCATTTTCTTTTTATTGATATCAACAACAAATAATAGTGAACATCATGTAGAGTGAATGTGCATGAAAATATAATGAAGGTACACATGGAGAAATTGAAAAGTTTTTATAGAACTGTGACAAGTAGATGTTTTGTGTTTTTCATCGGTTAAGAATGCAATTACTAATTTAAGAAGATAAACACCATTTGTAGTTTTCTTAGAGAGTTCACTACTAACTATCAATACTGCACGATGAATTATTTCCGGTAAAGAATTTCATTCAAAAACACCCAACATTTTCTAGAGATACTGTTTGAAGAATTTGCTTCTTTTTCTCAATCGAGAACTTAAAAACTCCGGATAAAGAATAAAGTTTTGTTTTTACGGAAAACAAGTTGCATACATATTAAGTTATTTGAATGGATGAGTTACTCTAAACAATGACAAAATGATGCTATAATCGATACAAGAGATATTTGAACTTCCATGTCCGATTGTACGATAAAGATATTGACAATAGAAACACGAGTCCCTCGTTATGTGATCAACGTTGTATGAATACTTCGTTGAGTAATTAAAATATACGCTCAAGTACGCATATGTCTAATAATCGATAATATGAAACAAGATGAACTGAATCGCTCTCGTATAAATATTTGCTTGATGTTGAATGTATTCTATCTTAAAATTGAACAAGAATCCACTAAGACATAACAAGATTTGAGTTATGATACTTTCGTGATTATTCAAATCATTTTCTTATTGATTTACTTTTCGAAATTTTAATATGTTAACTTCTCCTTACTTGCACTACTCATAAGTTGCGATTTAGAAGAAATAAAAATAGAAAAAGATAGTAACCTTGAGACTATGTTTAAATTTTAACAGCATATTACAATGATTTGAATATGAAACTTTCATTTGGATTGCGAGACAAGTCTTCTACTCAAAATGCTATCGACTTATGAAAAGCAAATAACTTTATTCCTAAAATCAAGTATTCTATGATTGGGCGGTTCTATTGCACATGTAAGATTCATGTTGAGCAATTTATTCACTTAGATAATAAAAGAAAAATCCAAACGATGAGATACGAATCAATAGATTGTGGAATGAATATTACTCAGCGTGTTTCAGACTAGTAGAACATTCCATTACTATAGTCATGTGGAAAAAAAACAAAATTCTACTACATAAGCTAGTACAAAGATAACAGTCATGACATCGTAGAAGACTAAAGATCTCTAACCAAAGGAAGAAATGACGCTCCTATATATAACTAGACTGAATAAATATTTCATATCAAGATTTTCAACTATCTATCATTAAATATTCAATTACAATGAGGAAAATGTAATCGTCATTTATGAAACGACATTAATCGAACGGATATAAAAGGCTTCATAGGAATTATATCTTCAATATTGGCATATAAGAATTATTTCCAAATCAAATTTCAGTAAAACAGTGAATATGAATTCAACGTACGTAGTTTAAGATCAACATCTGGAAAGTCATCGAAATTAGAAGTATCATCAATTGATTTGACACGAGGTTGATAAGCAGCTGGTCTATCTCGTATATGATCCCAATCAACGCCCATAAAAAATGGATGGCTTCGAATCTCCTCCAATGAACCCAAGCGTCGATCAGCATCAGTACAGAATCTAATTCAAGGAATTGATATTATTTTCTTCATACATTAAATGAATGAAGGTTCATGTCATACTTGAGAATCAGATCTTTAGCAACATTTGCTATTGGTATTTCAGGTGGAAAAACAAGCGTCTCACGAAAATTCATTACTTTACGGAATGTTTCTTGAGGATTATCAGCACAAAATGGTGGATAACCAATTAACATTTCATACATAATGACGCCCAGTGACCACCAATCGGCTTCCTAAAGACAATTTAACAAAACCAAAGAACAATACAGAATCACAAAAGAGAAAAAAAATATATATGTATAACTAACATGATTATAACCACATTGTTTAAAAACTTCGGGTGCAATATAATCAGGTGTACCGACTGTTGAGTAAGCCTTAATTGCAAGGAAAAACCATATATACACATAAATATTATTGAAAGAAATAAAAGAATTCAAACCAATGCACGACGATTTCTTTTCCATGTTTCAGCTCGTCGTTTTGAATCGATAGGAATAGCTGTTATGAAAATTCAACATAAGTTAAATTCATTAATAGATATAATTTCGTACTGAAATCTTGTGGTCGTAGACTTTGAATATCACGATAGAATTCAGTTCGATGTGCTTTTTTTAAACCTGTACATAAACCAAAGTCTGACAGCTTTATATGACCCTAGAATAAAACACGACTAAAGTGATATAAATCTCAATAGTAGTCTCCAAATCAAATGCTATGATTAGCGTTCAAGTACTCAAAAAATTTGTCAACAAGAAATTAGATGATTTCATAAATACATAATAAGATTTAACTAATGAATTATTACATCTGTGGCGATTCCTATCGTTTCATATTGTGTTTCCTTTTCTTTCCTTCTTCTATCCATGTACCCTTGTCTTATGTATTTGATGATTGCGTAAGATTAGAAGATTTTTTTTACGCTCTAGGCGTCAGTATATACGATGTTTATGGCTTCTCACATTCTAAAGATAATTACTGCCGACGGAACCATATATGAACATTCATTATATTAGTGTATAGATATTTTTTGTATCCATTTTCTTGATGATCTTTATCATCTATTAAGTAATGATGAAGATTTGATGTCTAATATATCATATTGTAAATTTCTACTTATCATTATTCATAATTAAATTTTTTTCTAAAACATAAGCATTGTTGTACTAACACTACTCGATCTACGTTTAACACATGATCGTAATGAAATACTTAAAACAATATACTTGGATACTATCGTTCTTGCTATAATAATTATCTCCATAGACACTGTCGAACATGTTTTTCATTTCATTTTTTTTCACTCGGCTACACTTGGAAGTAGTCCCTGCCATAGAAATACAGTTGATATCTCTGAATATATATCAGTATTCGATTGAAATTTCTAATTAAGTAACATTGTACGATATAGAATTCGTATTTTATGCGATTTTCTTTAGGCAATACAAAAAGATTTCGATTGTTTACATCATTCGTCTAATTATTACATTCGAAACAAATCTCTTACTGAACACAACAAAATAAGAGGGAAGAAGAATAACAGTAACAACAAAAGGATACAATTACTTCTAATCCGTATTTTTGTTTCAAATAAATCAAGCCATCGATTCTTTGTTCATTCGATGGTCAATTATGAAAATGTGTTAGTTGAAATGAATTTGATAAATATGATTTCAAGGAGACCAAACAAAAACCTTTTTTCCGTTCGAATTCATATATTTACTTTAGCATCGAGTAGAAGATTATCTGGTTTGATATCTCTATGAATAAACCCAAGTCGATGAATCGATTCAATAGCTTCTGCTGTTTCAGCAACATAAAATTGTGTCATATCTTCAGTAAAGATTTCTTTCTGTATTAATAATGTCATGAGATCACCTACGATATAGTCAATAGAATAAAAATACGTTAGATAGTAAAATAAAATAAACAATCTTATGAACTAACCGCCAGGAAGAAATTCCATAATTAAATACAAATTTCTTGTATCTTGAAACGAATAGAACATTTTAACAGTCCAGGTGTGATCAGCTTCAACAAGTACATCGCGTTCTGCACGTACATGTGCGACTTGTTCACGTAGTAACATATCTTCTTTACGTAAAATTTTCATAGCATAGATATGTCCTGTATCACGCTTTTGAACGAGACGAACCTAAAGTAAAATATAGTTTTAAATAAAACTATGATGACTTTATATTTATAACAATCTACTTACTTCTCCAAAAGCACCACGTCCGATCACTTTCAATGGTTGGAAATCGTCTGCACTCATTTTAACACGTTTTAGACGTAAATACTCAGTTTCTTTTGCGGCATGTGAATGACGTTTTTCGAGTTTCTAAGAAAAAAAAGTAATTGAAATACACGAGGAAATATATACTAAGTAGAAATCAGAATTTGAAAAAGGAAACAAAGAATTCTTTTAATGAAGCTTACTTCTTGCTCGGATAATCCTTCGGCATTCATCATTTCTTCTAAACGACGATATCTAATCATTAATGGGTGTTAAAGGTTTGTCTATTGCAACTATATAAAAGCTTACCGTTCCTCTCGTTCTTCATACTGATTTATTAAATTTGCATAGAAATTCTCAATAGACATTTTAGCTTTATGAACTTTTTCTTGTGTTATAGGTGTAGTGGCCATCTGAAATCAAATCAAAACATTTATCATTTACCAAATTTATTAATTCTTTTTTTTTTGCAAAAAAAAACAACAATAATAAATCACTCATTTACACATTTATACCACGGACTATAAAAAAAAAGGAAAAGAAAGAAGCGAAAGATGCACGAAAATTCTATTTCATATATAAGTTTTGTCATGATTAAGCTTTTGTTATTGAACTTTATATCTGGCTAATTGAAGAATAAAACACAAAGTTAGACGTACATTTCGTAAATATACATTAGTATTTTGAACTAATTGAAATAAAATATTTTCTATAAGACAGTCACTTGTTTGTTTCTCTAGAATCATTCTTATTAGTGGAAGCATGAAATGAAGACAGAAAAATCCTGAGAAAAGAAAACAGAACTCGAGAAAAAAAATTAGCATTGAATTAATTTTGGCTATGATATTGAGGGCCTGCTGATGTCGTATAATCATCGAAGAATAAATGTAAATGCTAAATAGGAAATAAATCATTAGTTCGACAACAACAAAATTCATCAATTTCTATAGCTACTTCAAATGTGGGACGATTATCAGGTGACGAATCCCAACATCGTAACATATAATCATAGATTTTTTCGGGACAATTTTCATGACGAGGCATTCGATAACCACGTTGAATTTGATCAAGAACTTCACGATTAGCCATACCTAAAATATAAAACAAACTATTGCAATGTCAATAGGACCCTATTGCACTCGTACCAGGATAAGGGACTTGTCCATGTGTTACAAGTTCGTACAGTAGTATACCATATGACCATACATCTGATTTTATTGTAAATTTTCCAAAGATAGCTGCTTCGGGAGCCGTCCATTTTATTGGAAATTTCGCTCCTAATAAGAAATGAATATGATAATCATCAGCGTTACGATGGAATTATTGGCAAAAAACAAAAATAAAGCATGATAAAAATTGAATCTTCTTTTTTTATTTAATGAAAGAATCTCAAGCGTTAGATTCAATAGTCAGCTTGATGAATGTTGATAACTATTGTGTTAATTTTCATTGATATCTAAGTATAAAGCGTACGTCGAGCAGTTCTCTATTCAGGTCTATTGAGTTTTTATGAAAAGAATATTAGAGAAATAATTTAATTCATAACCTGAGAAACTTTTTAATTTAGTTTGCACTTATTAAATATTCAAGCGATATGAATTTTTTTAATGTTTTCATACAGCCATTTACCATGATAGTGACAACAGTACTTAACTTTATGTTGACATCTAATGCTAGAAAAAATAATTTTCTCATTGATGTGCATACTTTCATGATATTTTCTCTGTATCTATTGTGTCTTGACAATCATTTATTCATTAGAATATATATAACAGTTATGGTCGTGTTGGAAAACTAAAACAGTATCGAATTAAATTTTTATACAAACAAGTGTTTAGATAGAGTGTCATGCAATTTTTGTATATTTGACTCGATCAAAAACAAACAAAGTTCTAAATAATGTCAAGTTGTTTTATCATGTTGTGAATCAATTCATACATGACTAATGTTTTCGATGATTTTCGTTCATGGAGTGTGGGTGTTTCAAGGATGAAAGGAAACTACCAGTCCTCTAAATGAAAACATGTGAGACAAGAAAAAAATAGAGCGACTCGTTCTTATCCACGACTTTGTTTTCTTGCATGAAGAAAGAGGGTCGATTTTTCCGATTTTCCCTCCAGAGACATCATCGACATAAATTATGCGAGTGCAGAACTGATAGAGTCGTTTGTGTATTCTTTTTCCTTTTATTGTCACCATCACTATTACTTTCTTCTCAGTCTCAAATACGTAGATACAAGTAGATTTCATAAAACAAAAGTGATATCATCGAGGGATATATATTCATGATAAAATTTAAGTAACTGTAGCTGAGTATTGACAAGCATAATATAAGAATATTTGATACAGAAACAAATAAAAATGTATCCGATGAAAATTTTTTTATGCAATTAATCAGATCAGTAGTAAAATCATGGCAGTTTCTATGTTGAGTAAGACTGAAATTTCATACTCAAATGACTTTCTGAAAATCAAAAAAAAATGAATACATGATGAATCTAATGATACTTCATTAGATTGTTCTCATTTTGTGCGATGATAGTTGAAACAAGATTAAAATTCAATCCTATATTTTAATGTTGGAAACAAACCAGCTTTAGCAACATATTGATCTTCATTAATAATACGTGCAAGACCAAAATCAGCAATTTTCACAACTCCATTTTCCCCAACGAGAACGTTTCGTGCCGCTAAATCTCGATGAATCTAATCAAATGAAACGGCGCAATTCAATTTTTGAAACTGATTAATCCTCTCGAATCTTACATAATGCTCATGTTCAAGATAAGCCATACCAAACGCGATCTTGAAAAACAAAAGGAAAGAAAAACACAAATATAAATATTGATTCTTTGAAATTTGATCGAATATGAAAGAAAAATATGATCCATGAGTTCTTACCTGTGCAGCCATATCAACAAGTGCAGGCAATTTAAGTTCTCGTCCGGGTCCATCACGAAGGTAATCCAATAAGCTTCCATTGCACATAAGTTCTGTAACTATATAGATCGGCTGATCTTCTGGTTCCGTACAAACAGCATATAATTGTACAAGTTTATCATGACGTAATTTTTTCATTATATTAGCTTCATCGACGAAAGCTTGCGTTGACATTGTACCTGCTTTCATTGTTTTTATTGCTACATCGATTTTATTATTCCATTTTCCAGCCCATACTTCACCTAAATTAAGTAAAATATTCTATAAACAGAAAAAAAAGCACGTCGAAATAATTCTATGATTTTACCAAACATTCCTTGACCAAGTTTTTTCACAAACTGCAATGAATTTCTTGGTACTTCCCAAACATCTTTCGATATCGTTGATGTTGTAGGTTTAGGACGTGGACATGGGATTGTTAATGGACAACAAAGGCCATCAGCAGTTTCTAATTCAAATAAATCATTTTCTTTTTTACGGATTTTACATTAATGAAAGCAAATTTTACTTGAATAATGTTCAATTAATTCTTCTAATGTTTTGAATGCACGACGCGTAGCAATATAATAGCCGATTTTCGGATCTGGATATCGAATTTTATAGTGTTTTACATGTGAACCACGCTGTTCGTCAGTGTCACGAACAGACAATGAATAAGGACCTGAGGAGAACAAAACATTGAAAAAATTGAAGCCTACAATTAAAACTAACCAGGTGCATTTTCTGAGTTTCGAACAAGAAATGTTCCACGTGGATTTGGTGGTATCAGTAAAAGACGCTCAGCTTCTTTTCGAAGAACATTCTTATGAAACCACCTGAAATGTTCAAATATTAATTTCATATTTCATTTTCATGCAAAACAAAAAGACATAGATATTTACTCGTTAACATCAAGACCACCGTGTGGTGCAACATACAGTGCTGGAATGTATCCTTTTAAACCAGTATTATAATGTTTAGCAAGCCACCAATCATTTTGACTGAAGACAATGAAAAGTAAACGAATTTTTAAAATCAAATTTTCTTCTCATATAAAAAAACTTAATTAACCTGTCATCAAGAATCAGCAGTAAATCACCAACACGAAATGTAAGATCTTCGTCTGTGCGTGCATCATAATCATAGATAGCTACGTAAACTTTATCAGTGCCATGCCCTGGTTTTTGTCGCATGATATCGGTTCCTATTTAATATAAATGAAAACTGTTTTATACATAATGAAGAAATAAAATATATTGTTCGATCAGTAACAAATGTTTGCTGATCAACTGTAGACTAGCATTCAATTTTCAACTATCGGTTTGTATTTCAGAGTAAGGACTATATCTGTAGAAGTATTAAGATAAGAACGATTTTTTCCCTTGAGTTTGTATCCGACTCGAAAAACTTCTGAAGAATTTGTACAATTTCGAATATAATAAACATTAAAAGTATCTCGTGTAGAACTTCTTGAGAAGTTTCAATTGACTGATATGATAAAATACTCATGTTATATATCGCTAGGAAAATGTCCAGTTTTTAACAACACTACATAGAGATCAATTTTCATGCATAAGTAGCATACAAATAAATTTAGATATTCTATCTTACAATCTGGCAAGAGTATAAAAAAGTTGCAGTTATGATTTCATTGAAAAACCATGATTTCGTTGTGGAATTTCAGTATCTCGATCTGAATACGAAAAATGATTGATCATTTCAAACTAATATGTTGTCAAATGATTGCTATAAAAAAACATTCTATATTTAAGTCAATATTTCCAACAGGATTTATAGAACATGGAGGCAAAAAGTACTGTAGACACATCTTTTATCATTAAGAAAATCTGATTTCGCTTGCACTGATTTAGGACAGTATGAGTATACCGACTTATTAATGAGTCACTCTTAACAGTCTGGAGTTACAATAGAAAATAAGTAAACAAACCGTTCCCATTCGATTTATTGATACGATTTTCTGAATTTGATTTATTCGTTAACTGTATATGTATATCGTTGAGTTCGGCGGGTGGTTGTGATGGATCGTTTTTTGAAAACCAACAACCCATAGTGTCTTCGTTATTGTCTTTGTCTAAGTCACCGCATCATCTACAAACTAAATAAGCCGTTATACGCTGTCATATTGTTGAATGGTCAAACCACCAAAAAATACTCAAAAACGACGAAAGAGAACAAAAGATCATCTGTTTGTTCACTGAAGAACACGAATCGACCGACCATCCATTCAGTATAAATGTTTTATTCATTCATTCATGATTTACATCCTATGTTAATATAATCAACCAATCCAATAGAAAAATAGAAGAGAGGACGCTATTTGTCATCGGTGTCTTCTTGTACTCATTTGTCTTCTATATGACACTTACATACATGAAAAGACGTATAAATGAATAAGTAAGCAAATGACGAAGGAATGAATATCAGATACTTTGCTATGATTGATTCAAATGAATAATCTCCGTTAGGAATATTCGAGATGTTATAAGGAAATGTTTCTGACCGTTTACAAATTAGCCTGTAGACATTGAAATTAAATTTATCATCGATCTTACTCAATTTCAAATATAAAAAAAAACAGAAGCTAAATTGTTAAGTGATAAATATTTTAGAAAAAAGCAAAATCTTGAAATTCTTCACATCACATTAATTAAATTTGATCAAATAATTGAATTAAATGTTATCTCATAAATAGAAAACCATGTCAGAAAAGAAAAGATAAATAGATTAGTCAATACACCATCTTCAATTATACATATATATGTGTATGCATTCGAGATTATCTGCACCAATGTTTTCATTCAACGCACTGTCAATAGATAGACTGTTAAAGTCAATAAGAATATATGTCTTTGAAAAATTAGTAAATCTTGTTTTTATGATTGTCGAAGGCTTTTCTATTTTTTACAATATATATATATATATATATGTGTGCGTATCAATCGAACGACAGTGGTCTTGATGATTCTATTCATGTTAATGATGATGGCATGGTTTTGCCATTTATTTCGACTTGATTGATAGTAACATTAACAGAAGGTTAATTTGTGAAAGTCACCCGTTTTCTGGCTGGCGACATGATAAAAATTATTAATTAATTACAGTTAATTGAGAAAGCTTGCTGTTCTGTGATAGTTGGTCTAATTATTTTTGTTATTATTGGACAGTATACGAGATCATCATGTAGATAGTCGAGTGAGTGTCAGAATGAAAATTTCTATCACGAATATTCAAAAGTCTGAATATTATAATAACCTAAATTTGAAAAAAATCAATTTTATACATTCATGATGACAATTTTAAATGATTTGAATTGACAAATAGAAAGTATATAAATGAGAAAAGCATACTTGACTACTATTCAGTACTACAGCCTATTCTTAGGTTCATTTAATGTAAGAGTTATTTGTTTTTTCGTCAGAATCCATGCTCACTATTGTATAATTCATTCGATGTCTGTAGTACTTTTCAACGCGAAAACTATTAGGCTAGGTGACTAAAACAGCCTTCATCAGTTAAATTTGTGTATAGATCAGAAAAAAAAATGGATTGCATCTTTGTATAAACACTCAACTTCTAGTAATTCGTTTCATTTAACGATATCAAAATGAGAATCGTATCATTATTACCCCATTTCGATCACTTCTGTTGAACCTCACTTAGATATAGAGTTTACTAAAACCAAGTTTCTAATAAGAATCGATATGTATCAACAGAAATGAACTATAGTGACAAGCTTTTCTTACATGAGATTACACTTAGCAGAAACTAGTGAACAGATACTAAATAAATCAATATAGAAAAACAATTATGCTTGAAAGTCATTCGAAGCCCATACGTCTACTCGTAAAACTATCTATCAGTTCACCATCTATTGAAAAATTACGTTTGAAATTTGATCGATGCTCGTGTGAAAACATGAGACATGTTCAAAATTACCACACTATTGTCATTAAGTCCTTCCGTTTGTTGACACAAGATATCTTTTACGACGATGATCTCCTTTACCAATCTCTTTAATAGGACACATCATCTCCATAGATTCTGATATAAAACTTATGCAAGGTTAGTATATTTGCATACATCGAATTAAGGAGTTTCATTGATTTTGTCAACTATTTTTTTTGCAAATACATGTGTAGTTCATATTAGAACATAAACTAACTCACGTTTCAACAAATTCAAGAAAATCAATTCTAAAAATCGCATAGCTAACTATATAAGGAATTTTCGCTGTCTTATTCTGTTAGGATAATGTAAATTCAGCAATGAATCATAGGTGAATGCGAAGGTTTTTGTTTCATCGAATACAAATGATCCACATATGGTGTTAAGTATCATAATGAATATAAATGTAAATTTGATAGAAGTTTCAAGCTGCATTGATCATGAAAGCTAGATGGAATAGAATGATTTCCATATCGTTGATTGAAATAATGGATCTTTTTTTCTTTCTATTGTACAAGAAAGGCTATGGTTCAAGTCAATTAGAAATAAATGTAATTAGATTTGGATTAATCGTGCAGATTTTTACGCGTATTTCTTTCAAGTTTTGCTAAATGAGCGAAATCGCTAAATTATGTTACATGGTTTATTGCAAAAGCAGAACAAGCATGAATACAATTATGCAATCATTATTAACATATGGAGATATCATCATAGAGACCATGGTTCAAAACATGATTTACTATTAAAAAGATATAGATTGTGTGATAAAGTCATAATATCCATAGTTGATAGTGAAGATGTTCAATTATGCATTATGTGATGCATATGGTTATTTGAAAGTTTCTCGACATAGTCGAGTTATTAAAAATCATCTATTTTCGTCTAACAAGTTGAAATCAAAGAAAGAGAAGTAATTGTATTTCAATTAATGGTTTAACTTGTTTTTATTTACGTATAGTTGTCTATCGAATGGCTACCAGATACATTGGTTAATATCATCTCATAATGCAATTACTAAGAGTATCACACCAATGTACCTTTTAGCGATATGAACTTATCATTTCAAACATATCAGTGTAATCATCAAAGACCAGATTCGACATTTATCATATCAATTTTAATAAACATTCATCGATTGTAATATTTTATGAGTCTGCTTTCTATGAATAGTAACTTAATCGATCAATATTTCAATATGCTAGTCTTCGAAATTATTTTTTTTATAAAATTTAATTGAACTTGATGATTCATATTGGCTTTTTTTCGAATATCGAACGAGGTTTACAATGTATTGTATTTCAACTTGTATGATTGATGTCAACATACATAAGATTAGAGCGTCAGTACTAACGTATTCCAACAACATATGTAAACTTTGTTGACAAGACACAGTTCATTAGATACATGGTAAATCATTTTCTTGGTCTTCTAACGATCATCGGTATTGGAAGATTTGACAAAACGTTTTTAGTTTGCTGACAATGTTGACAAGAGCATGACCGAACTTTCAATCAGAAAAAATAAATTTTCTGCAGACAAATTTCACTTGCATGTTTTTTAAGTGTTTCTCAGTTTTTTAGCATACAACATCATACGTATACATTCAGTAATATTCAAGAGATTCTAGATTGCTAAATTTTTATATAGTTGACTACTTTGACGTTTTATAATTGCATGAATTGATATTAGATATCGATACTATTTTTAGGCCGAATTATAATTTTCACGAAACTCTCGAATATTTAATTTAATAGAAAAGAAAAGACATAAATAGTTATCTTATACATCGAAATAATTGACTCAATTATTGAATGAGAACTATACATTTTTTACCTCAGTTTATAAGCACATTTTGAAAATTGTGATATTTGAAGCACTGATGGTAGTATTAGAATTTAGAAAATGACGAGTCAAATGTAGATGATGATGATGGTAAACCGAAAGAAAACTATTGTAACGGCGTATGATATTCAGTGATAATTGATTATTTTTATTAAAAAAGAAAGGGATCATCGAATGTTATGGAACCGTGCTAAAATGAAACAGTTTAGATACATTTTGAATGATCACTTTTAAGTCATGTTTGTTTTCTTGATGCAATTGATTGAAGATATGTATTTGCTGAATTTACCAGAAGAATCGAATGTATCTATAGTATCCAATATTTTATCATGATGAGAGATTTGACCTCATAATTTACTACTTTTCAAATCATCTGAATCACATTCAAGATTTGTTCATTTTAATATTAATGAACCATTTTGTTCTTTATTACAATATGTTCGCATTGTGTGAAAAATATTTGTAAACAACTATCGATTTCATAGTTTTCTTTAGATCGTTGTCAAGAAACAACTCTAGATTATAACCTTAGAACCATTGACAGCGTCGATAATTCTTTAGATAGTACATTACCGTAACGCTAACTTGATAATCCAATATTAATGACTTGAAATAGTAAATTAAGTCTTTTATCAGCACTAGATCAAAACGGATAAACATCCTGTTTTCTATTTAATTTGAATGAGTGAGATCAATTATATTTTATGTGTAGGTAATGATGTTATACCTTTATTTCATTGTTTTAAAATTGAGATCCAAATATCTCATCCGTACTCGTCGATTGCTGTGAGCATATTTCGGCAAGAAAAATCATCGATAGAATAAAAAATTTAGTCTAAGGCAGTGGTGGAACCAGGCTCGTAAGCTACTGGGGGTGAGGGCTCAGCCCCACCCGAAAACAATTTCGAACTAGCTTTGAGAGTAAAGTAACCCCCCCCCCCTTCCAAGACGGTTGACTCATATTAGAAAGTCATGTTTGAACGAAAGTTCATCGGTCCTATTAGAGCGCCATATACTAATTAATGAATTAATTACAAAAATACTTATTTTTGCGAAAATATTACTTAATAAGAAGTTAAATGTACCTTTTGTACTCTTTCTATTATAAATTCCATCGCAATATATCACGCATGACATTTTTATATACAAATCTGGCAGTTTTTTCTTCAAAAATACCTGAAAAACATTACTTACAGCTGTTCATTGATTTTTATGAATTATTAATTCTTCTTAAAGATTTTAATTAATATTTGATCAAAAAGTTGATCCTCATAGTAGGTTACCCAAAAAGGATCGATGCGTCTCCACGCATCGATCCTTTTTGGGTAACCTACGGTGACAATATTTAGATTTGCTTTTTTTTCGATCATGTTATCAAGTATTTGAAGTTTCAATTATACTTCGAGGTAGTCAGATAAGTTGGACACTATTTTATTCCAGTTTGAAACTGTTTATAATCGAGCGCATATTTTGGAAATGCTCCTTTGTGAAAGCACTAGACAATTATAGATTTATCATAGATGTCAAGATTTCATGCTCTTGAATTTATATTTGTGATATGATTCTTCTTTTCTATTGAGAAAAAGATGATTGAATAGGGTGACCCGATTTTGAATGTTTATTTTTCAAAAACGAAAATTTTCAACCCATGAAAACCGTGTTCTTCGTATTGCTCTCTGGCATTGTATCTCTAGGCTATCATCTCAGCTACTGATAAGTCATCTTTTTCTTTTACTGATTTTACATGATTCTAATAAAACGTTTGAATGATAGTGTTTTTTCCATGTTCTATTCTACATTTCATCTTTTTACTATATTTCTATTGCGAATGTAGTGGTTCGAAATATTCAAGTTGATTCAGTACCATAGTCATGTTCAATTCAAAAATAACTGAAAGGATAAGTTCTGTTCAACTACAATCAAACCCAATGTTTACTGCATTGATATCGAGCACAGGGTGAACTTACAATTAACTAATGATTTGTCTGGTCTCTTGGGATTAAAAGCTAATTACAGCAGTACAAGCAAACAGATATTGAAGTGATCAAAGCCATTTTGCACATCTCTATCATATCAATTGTAAATGTCTTCGTATGAACGTGCATTTACTTTCGATTCTTTGCAAAACGCAGAGAAAATGTCCATCCATTCTCATTCTTGTACGAAAGTTCACTTGAATTTTCAGACCTATTCTGTGGCGAAGATTTGCTCGTCAGCCGAGTTGATAGAAGATTTCTTAAGATTGATTGGTTCATACAATCTCATACAGTAGGTGATTGAACATATCAATTCTCTTTCAATCGAGTGATTCTCAAGTAGAACCAGGATTATACATCTGCAGATAGTCTTCGCAGAAATATTACACGCGAATGAGTATTGAACTCCAACTGTCGAACAATTGATTTCTCGATTGAAATAATAACATTGTTTCACACATATGTATGTAATGATAGTATACATGTACATGTAATTATGAAAAAAAGCAAACATAGCTGATCATATCGTTGTTTCTGTTTTTGCCATAACATCAGCTTGTTCTCATAACCGTCATAACTTCAAATTGAACATATGACTTTACGATTGTATTCTTGATTACTACCAAAATGAATTCAATTTTCTGAAAGAAAATTAATTTATTCGTTAGTTTTTGAAAATATTTTTTCTGATTGTGTAAAATAGGCAGGTAGATTGTATGTTATCATCATTGTCTTCTGTTAGCTAATAAAAAAAAGGATCGCAAGTTCTTTATTTTGTCCATTATTTTCAAAACATGTCCATATCAACCAGTAGATGGAGGATGTGAAACATTGCCATTTTCGTCATAAAAGACGCGCACACGATTGGACACTAAATCGTAAGTTACGGGTGATCCGTCCGCTAATTTTTCGACTTTGAAATCTAGAGCAGTAAAGAAATGTAAACTACGATAACATAGTAACAATAACAATAATCGACTAGTGATGAAAGCAGTCAATGAGAATTTTGTTTTGCTTACGTTCAAGTGACAGCAACTAAAAATGGCTACACTACTCAAGTATTCACTTACTTGAATTTTCTTCTTTAATTTGTGCAATAGCTTCATCCACTGGCTTGCCGACCAAATCAGGCCAGGATTTATGTTGGAATGGTATAAACATTTTTTCTTCCCTACAATACAAAGAAAGATCGCTTTTGAAAAGCACTGTAGAGTATGAAAGTTTTTAATTATCAAGTTGACGTTTGGAAATAATTCTGTTCCAGTGTTCTTGATTTCCCACATGATTCAAAGCAATTCAGTTAGCAGATGAACGAGAAGGTCATTTCTTAGGATGAATTGCAAGCTTAAAAAATATACCTACTGCCAGACTTTAATAAAAAACACAGTTGACTGATGTTAGAAATACGAAGTACACTAAATTTTCAACGTGGGATGGCAATGGATCTAATTATTATGGAAAACGTCCATGAGAATATTTCCCACTAAAAGTAATGTGTGCGTTCAAATACAAATCCATTGTACGATGCTGGTTGTATTGAACTTACTACTGACTGATTAAGATTCAAAATAGTAATGATGACTATTGAATGGTATCTATGCTATCTAAGGTTTTTAACAACTTGATAAAACTTGCGTCGAGAAAAAACATCGAATAGAGATTTCGAATCGATTATTTCGTTACACGCTCGAATATATAATTGGCTAGCTCACTGAAAAGCGCTTTATCCTATGAAAATATTTCATTCAAGCCTTCAAAGCGATTGCCAACAATTGATAACAGAAAATCAGAACTCGATTAGCGTTGTGAATATACCTCGAAAACATCATACAAAATCTTTGAAAATGATACTATACGCTTCATGAAAATTTGTTTCTCATCGATATCGAACGAATCGAATAGAGTTTGAAACTATATAATTGATGATCGTTCATATCATGGATATCTGACCAGTACAGAATTTATAAAATATAAATCCAAATAACAATCGTGAAGAAAAACTTGATGAAGTTTCTTACATGAAACGAGGTCGCTTGTGTGTATTGTCGTTAAGCGAAAGAAAATCAAAATGAAAAAAGTACACAGCGTGCCTAAAAAGTGCGTTTTCGAGTGTTGCGTGCGATTTAATAAATCCGAAACGGCTGTACTAGGAAAGAAAGCATAAACATATTTTCTTTACATTGTATGACCTTCAGGCATAGAAAAGTTAAAGACAACATACATTTGACTACCAGCATTGGCAGTATGCTTGATTAATCATATTTAAGCATTCATAAAACGAATATACAAAGTTTGATGAAATTGGTTTCTCATCGATTCGCACAAGGTCAATGACAACTACTGAAAAAATATTGCTTTAACAGTAATTACCAACAACATGGTCGTGCCTTCTACCTGATTTATACAGCAAAAATAATTGTTGAATTCTTTGATGAATGAAACGAATATTATCCGATATGATTGATTATATGTCATTAATTGGGATACATCGAAGGAACGATAAAAAGAAGGCAAAATGAAAACCCAAGAATCCAATATGTAACTAGACGNGTGTAGATAAGGGTGTGGATGCCTTAAGAAGTTAGATACTCCCGCAAGCACATCCTGTAATAATGCATGAGAATAAAACAGAATGGCAATGCTCTGATACATATAATTACTATGTACCGCCAACAAATTGTTATCAGCTGTTGACTTATCTTTGACCTATGAAAAATGATCGCCGTCGACTCATGTTTTTCTTTGTTCTCGTTCAACGTCGTGTCCGTGCTGAAAAATCAAAAATGTTACAATAAATGTTCTCATGTGTTTGTCGTCTAGACTGATAAAATGAATAAATGCGACACCAGATTTGATCCGCCAAGAAAATCTTATCGGAATTCAGAAGATGGAATCCAAATGGATTCACTCATTCAATACTATAGAATAAGTCGAGTATCAATTAGAACTTGTTACCAACATAGTAGAAGTTGATTGTGGTCTATAGTTGAATCTCGACAGATTTCTACAGAAAGATCCTACGAGATTTAAGCACTAGGAATTCAAAAGTCATTCCGTCTTCCGATGTTCGGCAAAGTTTCGTCACTTTTATAGGAATTTATATACAATCTGATAGTATCTTGGTATTGCCATGATTCTCCTAAGTGATTGTTTTGTTTTTGTTCATTTAACTTATCAATTTAAAGAAGATAAATTCTATTTAAGAGTGATCGGTCAAATTCTCCACGTTCATATCATTAATGTGCACATTTATGCTTCTTGCAATAGATTTAACAATCACCTTATTGTTTTCTATGGTTAACTTTCATCATGACGAGCTTTCTGACCGATCATTAATTCAGATATCTAAAAAGGTATTGTTCCGGTTTCTTCATAAATCCATAGTGTGTATACGAACAACTCATTGAAAATAGTATTTGATAGGTAGTCACTTTGATTGACACAGTGGTATCAGTAGAGTGTCATCGAACGACAAAGAGCACACTTACTTCACTCATAATCTGCAAAAGATGTCGATCGAACAAAAGAGACATGAAATCGAACAAACAAACCCTTTTTGTTTACCAAAGCATTGTGCATCAGACAAAAAACATGGAAAACGACCAGACTTACTGTTTGTCGCTGATCAAGATCGGTCGATATATACATTATAAATTAACCCTGAGTGGTAAATCTTTATGATTTTCGTGGTCGAATTAAAGTGCTTAAATTCAGCATGGAGCCTATTAGATACGTTTTTGACTCAGACAGTTTTGCATAGAATTTCATTGCGAACAGGTTCTCCGCTATCAAAATAGTTATCAAAGCAAGGTGAATGAGAAATTTCCGAACGATCTCAACTATCGTAATTGTTGTTCACGTTTGAAATAATAAAGAGACGATCCAGTCTGATTTATTAACATAACATCGATGCAATTCATTGTTACGCCAATATTTTTTTTTCATTATAAAATAATCATTAGTATATGAAATAGAAGACTAATCAGTTATTGTATCTTTTATGGAATTTTTCCATTGACCTACATCTCATTAATCAGATTTATCACTCTTAAATAAAGAAGCACTCTAATTATTTAACTGTTGAGTTTATATGTAAAGCTCATCGACACACGTACGTGGACCCCTGGAGAAATAAAACTGGAAGCTAGATATACATACAGCAATAAAATATTGACATTCTATCTAGCTAGAGAATAGCAATACTTTCGAAGTGTTATCTGTGTCCACACAACTGTGAACTACGATATTAGAATAATAAACATTGTCAGGACACACAAAATCAGCAAGGCAATTTTCTTGAATTTAACAATTAGACTTTCAATCAAGATAACAAATCCAAAGAACAGATCATCAAACGACAGTAAAATGCAAAATTCAAAGCTCACAAATATGTGCAGAGAAATAATATATATCCGAGTAGAAATACTTAGGAACAGTTGGTATCTGACTAGATCATATCGAGCATATACAGAAGTAACGTGCCAAAATTTAGAAACTTTATATTTCACCGGAGAACTATTTCGATAAGAAAAAACGTTGAAAACGTACATGATCAAAACCTAAAAACGCACATGTCTTAGATTTTCTCACAAGCATACGAGTACGTATGTTTTTATCTTCATTCACTGTTCATTCTCATACCTAGAATCACATAGTACTTCTATTAGCTAACCCCATATCTACAAGCAAAATAGAAAAATGATTCCGCCACGTAACATCGACTTACTATGGGTTCGACTGGTCTCTGAAGTGTAAATATCAATAGTCAAGATTACTAACAAGGATAATTGTTGTTTGCTTGAAAAATAGACAACATGGCAAAAACTAAATTCATTATTACATGTCTACTTGAAGATTGTGTCTGTGAATTTTATTTGAAAGCATAGTAAACATTTCATCCCTCGTTTTCATTTTTGCATTGAAAACAGAGTATACATTCTAAATTGACTTCATTTCTATGAAACAAACTAATTCAATAGGAAGTATCCATGTGTTTTATTCCATACGAGATATCCTGATATGCTGCTATTTGGCATGTTTTATTGCTCATTGATTTCACCCATTTTTGAATTTATATATTCCGTATTTGGCAAAATAAACGTAGTCGACTATATTCCTTTACATGAATCAATTCAATCCATAAGGGATCTTCTCGTTTCATTGCATTGGAAAGAGCAACATCTTAGAAGATTTTTCTTAACCAATGCACATATTGTCTATGTACCAAGTAATTGTGAACGGTTGAAACTCAAAGAAGTCTTTACCGTTTTTTGATTATGATGCATTTATCTTTTTCCAGTTCGAAGATTTTCAGTAATTTATGTAAGAAGCAACTGAAATATTGATACAATATGAACAAGAAGAGTTAATGTGTTAGTCTATCCCTGCATTACTTGAGCGGATGAGTTAATATTCGTCACAAATCCTCCTCTCAATTCTTCTTCCATTTTTTTTCGAATGACTGAAGATAAACAACAGTAAAAGATCATGTTCTTATTCTTCAAAAGAAGAATTCAATCGATACTATAAGAGTAAATAGAATCAATGGTACCATGAAATCATCTGAGATGGAAACAAAGTAAAAATTAACGTTATCTATTGATCCTATTCGAAAAATCAGTATCAACATTATTTCATCCTAACAGAAGACTCGTTTCTTTGGTTCCTTTTTGTGAATCCTTCATTCACTTTTTTTCATTTCATTCGACTGTACGTACATAAGCACGAAAGACAAAAATAGAAAAATACAGCCTTTCTGTATATCATAATAAGAAGCAAAAGAACGAACTTATTGCCATTCTATGTTCTACTAGCTAATGAGTGATAATAATGATGACACGTGATCTGATACTGAGTTAGTTCTATTAGAAAGAAATGTTCAACCTTAAACGTACAAATGCAAATCATTACAGTAAGTTCAATCGATGGTGCGTAAAATGAGTCACTTGAAAATTTCTGAAATGGCGGCAAATGATCTCTGTTACCATAGTTGCATATCCATCTTAAAACGAAACCATGAAGTACAGCTATCGGCGTAGATCTTTGCATTGAATAGTTCTATATGCGCAGTATGCCTTGCTGATTAAATAAAAGAACTGGTTTAGTGTTTCATAAGTATACTTTTTATTTTTCTGTCGAAAACGAAAAGAAAAAAAATTAACAAACAGAACAAAAAACAGATACATGAAAAAAATTCTTTCGAACATAACATATATGACATGAGAAAGCAGGAGTAAATCTTATGAATGAATTTCAATAACCGATGTTGTTGTATCAACGATGGTCTTTTTTTCTTTGTCTTCACTTCGATGATGTTTTTTGCTTTTCGAACTTGAATGACGATGCTTTTTATGTTTCTTATGTTTCTTGCCGCCATTTTTAGAATTCTCTTCGTGAACTTTTTCAAGAGTTTCCTCCACTACTGTTTCAATTTTCGATGAGAGCGTTGCTGGTGCTCGTATTGGTGATCGAGCTGAAGAAGTCTTAGTTTCTGATTGTGTTTGTTGTTGATGTTGATGTTGATGCTGATGTTGCTCTTTTTTCGATGATGAATTAATTCGATCATCATTATCACGCGAACGACTTTTAGTTCGACGTCGATCTCGACTAGATAGAATAAGTCCAAGAAAAAATTAAAAATGAGTATGAGATTAAAAAGTGAACTTGTGTTTAGTTTCGTACGTGGAATGTGATGATTCTTCGACGTAAACAATAGTACGTTGTGTCGATTGTTGTATAGTCGGTGGTGGACGTGGTGACCGACGACGTTCATGATCTCGAGATGGTCGAGGTGGTGATCTAATTTAGAAATACAAGGATTGTTTTTTCTGTTATTTAAAATACCTATGTTTTCTTTTGGTTGTCAATGTCAATTTACCTTCGATATTTTGACGATTGCTTTTCTTTAGTATCAACAGGTCGTCGTCGATTTCGATAGGATGATGATCGTCGTTGCCGACGATTTTCTCGAACTGGAGATTTAACGCGATGACGACTTCGGCTGCGAGATGAACGACGACGCCGATTATTATATCGTGAACGTGATGAACTACGAGAATCACTGAATGAAAAATATAATCTTCTATGAATCTCATAAAAGCAACGAACACATTTGATCCTACCTGCTTGAATAAGATGAATAAGACGAAGAGCGCGAACGACGACGACTACTAGGTGATCGCTGACTAAAATTAACAAACGATTTGATTGAAATAAATAATGAAGCAGGAAAACAATTTTCTTACATTCGCTGAAAGTAACGTTGTTTTATATAGAATTCATTTTCTGATAGAGCTGTTGAAATTGGTTGAGTAGCTGTTTGATGATGTGCTATGAATGTTGACGTTGACGTGTATGGTGCAGGTGTATGGGGATGAAAGCCGGGCATATTGTATCCATTAGCTGGTATATGTGGAGGTGCAACCATGGCCGGAGGTGGGGGAGGTGGTGGATGGTGATGAATCGG
Organism: Rotaria macrura; assembly: GCA_900239685.1. NCBI lineage: Eukaryota > Metazoa > Rotifera > Eurotatoria > Philodinida > Philodinidae > Rotaria > Rotaria macrura. The sequence goes on from OENT01000190.1 coordinate 42,521, forward strand.
AGGAGCCGGTGCATATGGAGGATAATGATGAATACCAGCAGCAGGATAACGAACTCCTAATGGTGGTGGATAAAAATTTCTAAACACGAAGCGAAACGCATTGACTCAATCTGCCTTTTTCCTTAAAATTTGGCATCACTTACGGCTGCATCGGATAAAGACCATTTGTCGTTGTTGGTGGAATATGATGAGGATACATAACATTATGGTGTTGAGGAACTGGATAATAATGAGTTATGACAGGATTCGTTGGAGCGATGGCTGGTGCAAGTGATGGCGATGAGTAAATTGTGTTCACTGGTGCTACTTGAGTTGAAGTCATTTCTCGTTCTGGTTTTTCATCTTAACGAACAATACAAGATGTTTAGACAACGATTTTCGAATAATCTTAGTAAAATAAAAATCCGAAGTGCATGAGAACTAGTTCGATTAATCAAAATTTTGATTCATACAGAAATCTTACATCTAATATGATACTATTCCTTGGAGATCTCTATTCTCACGATGGAATTCGATTTATGATTTACGCGCGATTTTCTCGTCTACAAATTTTATTCACGCGTTGATAGAAATACGATGACTTACTTTCGGACATGATAGGCAATGGTACTATTTCTGGCGTTTCTTCAACTGTTTTAACATCTTTTTGACTAAAATAAATTGAGAAATACTATGTATTACATCTTTCGATAAATTCACAACGAACCTGGACGCAATTTGATCTATATCAGATACTTTTTCATCCTCAAATGTCATATCAGCTGGTCGAGTTGAGACTATGGGTTGTGGTGGTGATTGACTTTTTCCAAAGGGTTGCATTTTAATGATGATGGGTGCCGCCTTAACATGCGTTACCGATTGTTGTGAGTTGGTCGAAAGAGTAGGTGGATCATTATTATCACCATCATTCGAATTTTGAGGATTCGTTGACGTTGCATCAGCATCTTGATCTAATACTTGCGATGTTGATACATGTGAATACGATGTTTGATTCAATCGTTCATGCCAACGTCTTATATGATTTCGTAAATATAGATTTGGATTTATCTGATCGATAGCAACATGTTGACAATGACAATGGGGACATTCATGTTCAGGACTTTCAATTAAAGCGGTTCGAATACCTTTTTAAATCAAACAAAATGAAGAAATAAATATACGATTAATTGACATAGATCATCGGCAAACATCATTCGCTTTTCTTTTCAACTTACATTCATCACAAAAACTAAGATTACAGCAAGGCGTAATTACTGCATCAGTATAAACTCGTTTACATAAAGGACAAAGAAGATCATTTGGTGGAAGTTCATTATTGATTGGTTTTGATATTGGTACTGTTGATGATGAAACACCTCTTTCATCTGATTGTCGTCCCATTTGAGCTGAGGAATCGTTTTTTTTCTCGATTCTCTCAACATATAGTTCCCTAGAATAATAATAATTAATAAACAGTTTTGAAATTTTACGCATGGGACAACATTCTTATATACGAAAAATCAAACGATTCCTTAGTATCAGCAATATATTTTGATGATAAATAGATGTGAAATTTTTCATATGATCTATTTTCATGATTAAAAAATGTGTGATAATTAAATTGAGACATATCTCTATCAAATCGACAAGACACATAACACTCAACAAATGTTAGAAAACTATAATTCATGATTATTGTCTCTTCTGATAGAAAAAGTACAATCTATTCTAATCAGAAATCCACGTCTGTTTCTAACATATATTCAAGTATGAATGGTCAACTCGTGTAAACTTTCTTCGCTGAGGATAAACAATCGTTAGAGAACATCTATATTGGTGTTTTATCAATGATTGTTCACTTACGCCATTTGTCTTGGTACAACGGAAGCACCAGTTTGATCTCTTAATGCACCGGGTATATGTTTTGGAACCGGAATAAGACGGTCACGTGGTATACCTGTCGTTTTCTTAGGTATTGGTTCACCACGCGGATGACCTGCACCACGATGAGACCGATTTCCACGATGATGGTACGGCATCGAATACGGTGCATGACGTGTAACAATGTGCGATGAACGTGATGAATTAGAATTTGCCGATTGTGTTCCGTCATTCGTTGATGAATTCGGTGGATTGTTTGAGGGACTTGAATTCGATGACTGTTGAAGATAAAAATATCGAATAGAAAATTGAAAGTCACACAGAAAAGCAAAGCAACTCGAAATATTCACACTTTCATTCAATTCTGATTTGTTTCTACTTAGCATCTTTATTGATAATGATTAAATACATATTATATAAACACAAAAGTAGAAAACGAACGACATTGGTAAAGAAAGACTTTCATGCAAAGTACAACCTCTCTATTGTGTACACGATCGCTTCTAGTTCAGCATGTTTGCCTAACAAACGGTCCCAGGTAAATTATTTTCCTAAAGAAACTCTCTGCCAATTGATTGACATACGATGAGTTTTTCTTGTTTCTTAACTAGTAATGGTACAATTTTGTTCGTAAACCTACAATTTGTTGTTGAACGAGACTACTAGTCGTTACCTTCTTGTAAACAATACTTATTTTGATCTTTTACAGGTCTCATCGTGTTCTTGTTACTGAATAGACTTAATTGCGATAAATTTTGATCCATTCTTTCTTTCGTGCGTCTCCTAAAGATATTTACATAAAGACTCGCTATACAGTGGTTCGATCAAACACATTTTCTGCTTTCCTCAATCAACATTCTCATTTGAAGCATCAGACATTATGAACAATATTTTTCGATAGAACAATATCTATATGGACTTCAGTCCTATTGCTTGACAAACATTGGAAAAACCGATCTTTTTGGTCCCTAAAACCGAGACTCAGTGTGGCAGACTTCCAATTCGTTGATAAACATTATGCATGATTGTCTTTGAATTTTTCAATTAATTCAAAGGTATGAATACTTTAACAATCAGGCATAGATTATTAAAACTGAAAGTTTCTGATGCTTTTCGGTCATTTAAGGAGTTAGAGCATATTACACAATACTCAGCTATGGAATTGAGAGTACATGTGAATAGTTTAAATAACGAAATTCATTTTCGCACTGCGGTTGCAATTCAAATTTTGATTCTCTTTCCATCTAAAAGCAATCTTATTGCATAATCGAAGGAAGAAACACACTTGAATTCAGATTTAAAGGTGACTTTTAATAACTGTGAATGAAAAAGAATTTATACCAAATGGCATACTACTATGTTCTGTGAAAGTTACGAAATTTAATTGCTTCACAACGTTTTATTTGCTCTTTATACTAAAAATATAATTCAACTGATTTTTTTCTGTTTTGTGAGAAGCTCGATTATTTTGCTAACATCAACACTAGTGATTTCTAAACGTTATTGAGAAAAAAAAATTTCATCCGAGCACAGGATAAATAAAACTCCGAATAGGTCATTAGGGATAATCACTATTCGTCTAACCTTTGACCGAGCGGAATCATTAGAAAGAGGCCCGTTTCGAGTCCCGATGTACATGTTACATAATCACTTTTTTGGTCGTTCGGAAGATGTCTAATAAGCCTCTTGTTGTTCACATGACAATGGTTGTGAAATCCAAACAAGAAGCTTCTTGCTTTAGACTGAGAAAGTGTACACATGTAGAGAGGTATGAGTGCATGATATGCCGATTCGATAGGAATAATACCTACCAAAATTAAAGGACATTGACTTTTGATATGACCAGGTTGCTTGCAATTGTGACAAACAAATAAATTCGTACGATATGATGGCTGTGGTGTTCTACAAAGTAAAGAATTGAATAATAAGATTCTTTTTCTCTTAAATAGGAAGCAAAACTTACACATAACGAGCTTGTGAACCCATTTGAATTTCTTTTATTAATTCATCCTCTGTCATTTCTTTTGATGAAGCATTACTTGTTGACTAAAATATAGAAGCAATGAATATTTAATTAAACGAATTTCCTTTTGTTTTGCCTAATTACTTCAGAATTCTTTTTACTCGGGGCCGGATTAGATTCAAGGTTATTTGATGATGATGTTGTTGTTGTGTTGGTTTGACTTTGATGTAATATAGCAGGTAGAAGAATACTAGAAGTAACAGAATCATACAAATCTTCTTTTTTCCGTTCAAATGACGTAATAATTAACTTTCTTACTCTTTCACAATATCATCTGATGAAACAACAGGTTTTTGATTTGACATAGGCGTTAATGTATCAACTGGCCCACGTATGCGACGAGCTACAATGACACTTGCATTGCGAGGAATTAAATCAGAATTATCCTTGTATTCTAAGTTCAAAAAGAAAAACATTGAATCAGAATTAATTTCTGTTTGAAACAAACGTTAAAACATACCTTCATGCGTGTTTGCGTTGCTAATAATCAAATCATAATCATCTCTAGGATAATATGTTCCTGAACGTGATGATTTTGCAGCAATTAAGCGTTTTAGTTCTCCGAGAGAACAGTTCATTCCATCAATTTTTACTGATTCAAAATTTTTGTCTGCTTTAAATCGATATCGAATAATCGACATGATTTTTTTTTCGATAGACAATTAAACAATACAATGATACAGAAATAAAACTGATACAAGACGTTTATTTTTTTTTCTTATCGTTGTCTGATGAGAAATCAAAAATCAGCAGAGGAAAAAAAATCCAACAGTTATTCCAACTAAGTACGAAAAAAAGGCTCACATACACAAGCGAACACAAACGAAATGTTATTGAGAAATCGACGATGCTTTCGATGATCAACGAGATGACCGAAGATATCGTTGAAAACGACGATTAACGATGATGACGCTCGAACACAGTTATGCCAAACGCGACGCTCTACAATCTGAAAAATGTCGGAAGTGTCGGTCAACATATATACATATCACGAGTAATGTTGAAACAAGGAAAAGTCATATGAATCACAACATAACAACAAACAAAAAAATAAAAAATCGTGCATAGATGTGACACGGCAGCCTCCGTTACTAACTTAGTACTTTTACGCAAAGACAAAAAAAACTAGAACTAAATAAGTTTTGATTCATGAAGTTTTAAAAATGGATAATTGAATTTAAAATAAGGAAAAAATGAATTTCTACAAAGAGGGCGCCACATTTGGTGTCGCTCATCAGCGATAATAGAATACTTACTATCGATGGAAACTGCGTGGTTGAAAAAACGAGAACGATCGTTCGTTTTCCGCCTTTTACAATATGAGTAGATGAGATGCAGCGAAAATATTTACTTGTTCGATATAGTTGTTGATTCGGTGAATTGTTTTTTTAGTATTGCGTAAATATTAGTCGTATCTTCGTTTTAGTTTCTTACTATGTGTTGCCTTACAATGTAATTACGCAATGAGAATAATGTAGATTCCCAAACGACTGTAAAAAAATAAGTACTAGTCAGAACATGTTTCTTAAATATGATTATTTTTTATGTACTTTTTGTCTGTCATAAAAGTTGATTAAGACGAATTTACTGTAAATAGCCGTATATTCATATCATGATTTGATTCATTTCTTAACTGTTAGTAAAAATTGATTTTCATTATACTAGCTTAGGACAATCAAAGTTACTGACGTCATTACTCAGCTTTCTATGAGAGATTTCCAAAGATTGTAAGGTTTATTTATTTGATAAGTCTCTTTAAACTACTTTTAATCACAAGAAAAGGAAAACGAATAATTTCGATTGATCACTGCATGTGGAAAATATGTCTTGTGATCATAAAACATTAAATGATTTTTCTGCGCTTTGTTTATGTGTATTATCTATAAAAACCAACAACTGTTTTGTATTATGCTTTCTAAAGTGCATTTGCACCCGATAACTTTTTTCTTTCGCAAATATTCATAATTTTGAGGGAACCAAGTCTGTTATAGTTTCTCTAACAGGGAAAATTAATATGATGAAAGAACAGAATAGTAATTGTGATTGGGAAAATTCTTCTTAACCCTTTCTACGTGATTCCTTGGAAAAACAACATTCTGTTTTACATTGATGGTAAACTGCTTTCATTTATTTTCACTTGGATAAAATTGAATAGAATCTTCCATGAATACATTTTACTAGAACTTTGTACAAAGAATCGGTTCTCCTCGGGACATCCAAGATCGTTTGATACGTCACAATTTCCTTTTCATTTATTGAAAAAGATGTTAACATAACATTTGTAAGTTTTTGAGACAAAAATTTTTCTGTCCGATTGAAAGTAATAAGCACATTTCATGCCTAACAGGTGTCACATTCCTTCTCGAGTGTCTCATAAAAACAAATAAAATTAATTGCAATGAGAAAAGGAGAGAGAGAATAATTTATTGATGCGTCATCAAGCTAATTTTCAGTGCTGCCATCTATCCGATCGTCTATGAACTTATTGGCTCAATATTTGCGTTGTTATTACTCATTCTTTCTTTCTTCGTCGTTTGCTCTCGCTTGTCAATCAATCGAGACAAAAAGAAGAGAGATAAGAAAATTCATCTTAAATCTAAAGCAGTGTATTATTTTAGATGTATTGCTAATGAATTTATCTCAAACAAAAATGTCTTCAACGCCAGACGATTCATCAAGAGATGAAGGTATATATATATAGAAGAAAAAAGATGATTCTTATTCCATGTTCCATTTTGAAATGTATTTTTCCATGTAGAACATGATTGGGATGCGTATTTGATAGAAACTAATAGTGAAGCAGCACCAGCTTGTAATTTTAAACAAGTGAATATTTGCGTTATTTTCTTTTCTACTAAAATGGTTAATTAACAAAATTTGCTTCTTCTTTCGCAGTCGTTGATTCCACCGAAGAATGAATTTAACATGGGAGAAAAGCTTGAATCAATTGATCCAAGAAATCAAGATTCATGGTGTATTGGAACAATAATCGATAAAGATGGACCGAGAATACGCATACGGCTAGATGGAACCGATGATCGGAATGATTTTTGGCGACTTGTCGATTCATCAGATATTCGTTGTTATGGAACAACAGCTAAATATGTATGAAGAATATTGAAAAATAAAATGTCTTATTGACATCTCGTTTAAGGGTTACCAAATCGTACCTCCACTTGGTTTTCAACAAAATTCAACTCGATGGGGGAAATATTTTGAAAGAAATGTCAAAAATGGACCATTTGCTGATGCATTATGTTTCAAACCAGTAAGTTAACTTGTAGAAAAATATAACTTTAATAGGAACGAATTGTTTTTCTCATTTGCATAACTATGATCAAGTAATTATCTCATATATGGAACGATTCCTAGACGAGAATTATTCTTACTCGAACTGATCTAACATAAGTTCAATATCATCATGACTCAGTTGCAAATTCGATAAAGATGAAATTATTTAAATAACATATACATTTATGAGTAAAATAATACTTGATAAGTACTATTTACTTTTTACCCTTTTGGTAAAAATCATGGCACTTCAAATAATTGAAAATGTTGAGATAGATAGTTACATAGAATCTTATGATTAGTTGTCTTTTATGAGTTTTTTGAAGACGATCTTTATAGTTAATTAACAATAAGACCCCTTGGATCATGCATAGCGAATGGTTTGTGTGAAAGTAAGATACGTAGAAGTTAACCAATGATACCTTTACATGTCGAAGACTTTTTCTTGACAATGTTTCAGTAAAGACAAAAGAAAAATCTGATGAAGCTTGAATTTTTGCTCTTTAAAATACGATTGTTATAGAATGATCAGAAATATGAGAGTTACTACGATTGCTTGGTTATTTTTCTGTAAACTTCATTCGATAGAAATCTTTGTCAGTTATTAAAGTCACTATTTCGATTGAAGCTGAGTACTTTAAGACGCAAGGAAAGAAACAAGCTGCGCTCAATTTGAAACCACCGTATGTAAATAATCATAATTCAATCTTTATCTTTACAGGCACCAGTAAAACCTGAGAAAAATCTATTTAAAAGAGGTCAAAAATTAGAAGCTGTTGATCCTAAACATCCTGAATTAATATGTCCAGCTACAGTGAATAATGTTATTCACGGGGATCATCGAATCATGCTATCATTAGATGGCTGGAGTTCGTCCAATAATTTTAAAGTTGATTATGCATCACGTGATATTTTTCCTGTTGGTTGGTGTAAATCTGCTGGTATTCGTATTGTTAAAATTGGTGGAAATTGTATGTATTCCTTTTGTTTTCAATGAACAACTTTGACTAAAAAGTTTTAAACAATCGTTCGACTTTTATTTAGCGTCTTTTCGTACATCAATGAAATCACTTCCAGTAACGCCAAATAAACAGAATGGAAATATTCGACAGCAACAAACAAAAAGTAGAAAAACAATCGTTTCGCCATCATCTAACGATTCGTCGTATTCATCGACGACCATGGATGAAAAAAATAATAATCTAGTTACCAAAAAGAAACCCGTTAAAATGTCACCAGCGAAAAATGAATGTAGAAATTCAACTGATATTCATGATATTCAAACGAAGAATATTAAAAAAGAACATCCTACTGGTAAGATACTGATGATCGAACTCGTCCCATTTAAAGTATTTCTCGCTCTTGATCTAGCTTCATAATTCTACTTAGTTTCTGTGGACACGAAGATTGAATCCAGTATTTTCACAACATGAATGTCACATACAAAAGGCGTCTATTGATTGATGATTAGAATTCAATTGATTGAGTCCTTGAAATAATACTCAAATCAATGAAGAAGCATCATTGAATTTATGAGTAGATGAAACGTAACGAATATCGTTTTCATTTGATATGCTATGATTGAAGTTACACTTAATATTTGACAACTTCGTGAGTGAAATCATAAGTTTTTTGAAATTTCAAAAATTCCGAAAGAACGAAATCTAGATGTATCTGATTAAACTTTAGAATTCGCTCTATTACTGATCAATTGATTTCAGACAGAAATCATGGGAAATGAATAGTTTTAAAGCAATTCTATACATTAGTCTGATATTACAGTTTTTCGTAAAGAGTACAAGGAGATTTTCTTTCCTTTTATTTCAAATTAAAAGTTGAAACTGGTGTAGTTCGTAATGAAAATTTCAACAAATTTGATTGGTTCATGCGTATGAGCAATGCGTAAGATACGCTTTTACTCTAGTCAGATCACGCAGTATAGATGATGAAATGATCTTGAAATTTGAACTGCAAAATTTTCTTACAACAATCATTGAATTTGTGTATTACACAGAGTAATTCTATCGAGCCGCTTAACTTACTAAGAGACGTATTCAATGAAAATTAATCAAATCGATTATATTTCAATTTGTTTATTTTTATTTATATAGTCACTGTTTATTGGAATTATGTTGGTGATAATGGTGGAATGTTATTAAATCCTCAAAGATTTCATTCTTCGATGCCATCAGTATTCGGTCCAGGTGAATGTTATTCTGTATTAAAAACAATATTCGATTCATGTATTAAATGTTCGTTTCAACCAACATCATTTATTAGTCGTATTCTGGATTTGTTCCCGTTAACAAATGATAATAAGAAAAATCTTTCGACACCAATTAAATGTAATGATACATTGTGAGTCATTAGTTGAAATATATGTTTTTGTATTTTATTTAGTGGACAATGGCACGTTAGTCAACATACCACATATTGAAAATGACGATGATTTTTGGGAAATTATTCGTCTATTTCAAAATGGTATATTAGCTGGCAATGATTTATTTATATCAACATTACCACAGTCAACGATGAATCAAAGTAGAATTCTAACTTCAGTCATATGACAATATTTTTTCTGATGTTTGTGGTTTTTTTGTTTAGGCAATGGCTCATCATCATCTTTTCTCGATTCATCATTATCACCTGGTTAGTTTTCGTACTTCATATTTTTTTTTTGGAAAAATAGTTAAAATCTTTTTCATGTTTGATTTAGATAAAAAAGAAGCTTCAACATTGATGAATCAAAATATGAAACGCAAAAGTACAGAATTACAAACAGGTAAATATGAAATAGACATTTCTATTTAAGATTTATTCTATTCCTATTTCAGAGAATAAAACCTTATCATCCAATGGGAAAGTTCCAAGATCAAATTCAGTTGAAAAATCAATTCATGATACAAGTAAATTTAATTGGTCTTGCAAAAGAACTTCTAAACCTCATCTAAAATTTTCCATGTTGTTTACAGAAAATTCATAGATTCGAGAAAATCTGAAACGATGCGAGCGCTAGTTCTCAAGCATCAAATATATCACTTGTTTTCTCTTTCATTTCATCTTAGCTTAAGTTCTCTACTTTGATGATGAAAGTGAATCCGTCAATATGTAATCGGATATTGGATCTAGATCAAAGACTTTACTAGATAAATCGTCATGTACATGAGTTTTGACGAGAGAGAATATTTTTACATGTTGAATAGTTTAAGAGTTGGGATAGATGAAAATATTCTGCATTGACTGGCGACGAGTAGTTCATTAATATAGAAGCATTGCAATTTGGTAGTATTTTTTATTCTTCAATAAGTACGATGCTAATGCGTTTTAAATCGGAACATGAATTTATGCCAATAGTTTAGTATTACAGTTCCAAGAGAGAAAAGTAAATGTTAATTTTGCGACTCGTTTCTAGAATAAATCTGATAAACTATAGTGACTTATCACTTATTTACAGAAGAATAATGTGTTCCTATCACAATATGATCGAAAATTAAGAGGTGCTCTCTGAAAATCCTAGATAGGACTTCTAATCGAGAATGGTTTTAAAAGACCCTCGTCAACTGTTTCGAAGACTCAATATTTGTACTTCAGCATCGATACTATTCAAAATTTTGAAAGTTTCTTCTCGTTAGAATCTAAGTCTGCCTCAAGTTTCAGGTCGTAGTAGGAAATTATCGATGGTACTTATTTAAAAAATTGGCAAATTGCACGAAGATTCTATTACAGGAGTAATACCTATATCAGAATAGGAACTTCATGAGAAAGTATTGTATGCATTTCGAAAAAAACATGGAGAAGGGTTCCGTAAGTTAAATCAACATTGACACAGACCAAGTGATTTCTCATAAGCTCGATTTCCGTACTAAGATCTCAATATTTGATCACGCATGATGTATTCATGATTGTGAGATTTCATATGAATCGTACAATGATTCACAATGATACACGTTTTCTAGTGTGTAACTATAGAAGATTCTTGTATAAATATATATGATAGTAGTACAATCCCATCGGAGTTTATCATTTTTGTCTAAGCATTTTTTCTAAAAACGAATGCTTTACTTTAGAACCTTTGCTGTGTTCTCATCCACCGATGAATACAAAAATTATAAATAGTCAAATTACAAATGGTGGTGAGATAAATTTTCAAGCATCATATCAAATATTATATATATTCTATTTTCATTAGATGCACCATCCAATGTAGTAAGTCGTCGACCAGAACGATATACACCAAGCGATGTGGCTGCCTTTGTTCGAGGAATCGATCCATCGTTCGACAGCCTCGCATCTCGTTTTCTTCAAGAGGTATTTTGTATTTTTTTAAAGATTGAACAAAATTTCCATCATTTATTCTATTGCAGGAAATCGACGGTAAAGCTCTTCTCCTCTTATCAACCGATACATTAATGAGACACATGGGTTTAAAACTTGGTCCATCACTAAAAATCATTCATCATATTGAAAACTTGAAGAAAAAATAAATCAAACAATATGAAAGCATCTGTTTTTCTTCTCTTTCGCGCTCTCTCTCTCTCTAACTGAATACTAGTCTGTTAGAATTCTCTTGTTCTCGGTGATGCTCATCGGTCTGCACTTACACATATTTTTGTACAATGACAGTGCATACTCCATTCTGAATTGATATAAATCTGTTATTTTTTCTTTTGTATATAATCTGACTTAACTATGGCGATCGTATTGTGCAAATATGTCTATTGTCCGTTTAAATTATATGATCATATAATCTGATGATTTTAGTTGTACCTCATTTCTTTTTCTTTTTGAATTTGTGTGAGGAAGAAGAATTTTTGTAAATTAGCGATTCTATATATGCGCTTTTTCTTTTGTATTTGTCAATAAATGATCATATTGTGTATTATTGTTGATATTCAATCACGTTGTCAATATTTTAGTTTTGTCGATGTTCTCGCATGGATACATGATGCAATTTAATCATGATCATAACTGCCATAAAATTGTTGTTTTAATGAGCCTATAGTTTCTCGATTAAAATTCAAACACAGCTAGATGTTAGCTCATAATTAGACAAGTGTAAAAGAAATAGATACGCTAGTTCTAATTAAAATCGATATAGACTTTTTTTTGCATGAATGGAATCGGTATCGACCAGTTCTTTCAAAATTCAAACAAAACCTAGTTTAGTGATTTATCATAAATTTGAATTTTGAAATAATCAAAGCAATTTCATGTCTCAATAAAAATCAAGTCTTTTCATTGACCGTAACCCATGTAGAATCAGAGCTTTACTAATGATAACAATGATAAACACAATATTTTCAACAATTGAGAAGATGAAGATGAAAGGTTTGAATAGCTTTTTATTTCTGACTACACAATAAAAAAGAATTATTATAAATCGTATTTTCTTCTCAAAATATTCTAAATGAATAGAATAAAAATGTTGTCTCATCTCAAGAGAAGTCTTCAACAACCTGCAATACGATTACATGATGAGAATGAATCTATACGAGATTTCGTTTGTCTTCAATCGATGTTTGGCAAGATGATAGATTGAGTGGTGTCCTTTAAACTCAAGATCAGATGTATTTCTAATGATGAACAATGTAACAGCACTGTAAGAAGTAATATTTGTTTTCTCTGACAAGGCTACACAATAAGAGATAAAGTAATTAGATATAAAACGTTATGGGAGACGAGCAGATGTGCTCAACAAAGTTACAACATCATGCATTAATAATCAATAAGACTAAGAAGAAAAACGGCTTAAATATACTAAGAGAGAAAGCCAGTAGCTCCTTTTTTTCATTCAGTTACTGATGCATATTTCACTTACAAGCTCAAGCTGGTTTTCATTCAGGTACATATTTTAGATTGTATTTCGATGAATATATCGATAAGAATTTCGATAGAGGCAAAAGAACGTTTTTTTACTACTATTTCGATTTCAAGAAAAGTAAGTGTTTCATAATCAATAGTTTTATGAGGTATATATTGATTGTAATCTATTTTTTTTACATTTAATTTTTGCATATGTCATCAAACGAAATATTGAAGAAGCCTGAGAAAAAAAATTAATTTTGAATGAATTAGAATTTTTCTGCGTCCAAAAACAGATTAGCAAGCAAAAAAAAAGAAAATCTTACGTAATGTTATTTTTTTTCTCTAAAATAAACAGGTAATTTTGACATGAAGAAATATGTAATCGTATGTAATGAATTTATCTAAGGATTTCACATGGCAGTAAATATCAGGGTTTCAATAGAATTTGAATAAAATTTGACCATGATCAATCGTAAATTAACATGAAATATGGAGCTTAGTGAAATAAAAAGTTATGTTTTGTGGAAAAATAGTCTAACTGACAAGTGAAGTAATTGGAATAAAACGAAAAGCATGTCTCTTATTCATTTGCTTGAAATATTGGCCGAAGGCATGTCATTAAATATTAGATTATATCTCTCATGTGTCAAAATCAATGATATGAAAGACGATAGATGTTTCTAGTTTTCGTTACCAATCATTATCTTGATCAACTGAAACAACTAGTATTATATTGTGAATTGACTACATCAAAATCGATTTCGTTTCTCGGAAAAGTAGTTTCTTGTTTTCTTTTCGAGTAATCTCTCATGAATGAAAGCTTGACGAGTATAATTTAATTACTAGATAAAAGATTGAAGAATATACTTAGAATCGTTTAGCTTAAACATTAGTATCGATAGACATTCGGTTTTTCTGGTAGTGTTGATTTTGAAAATATCTGTTTTTGTCGCTGGAAATCATCAATATATTCGGATAGAAATTGAAATTAGAATCTTGAACATCTTTTGATCAACGGCAAGTCTTAGATTCAAGACAAGCACAGTAACTTTTCAGATGCGAATATAAAGGAAAAGCTGAAAAAAGATTACTCTTGTTGTTAGACATCATTAGAAAAACGTATCTTTCTACTAAATGGAATACTTCAAATGTTTGCATTCTGTGTCAATGAGTTTCGACACATTTGAGGTAAATTAACATTTTTAACGTCGAACGGACATATAAGAAAGAAAGGTTGATGTTAGCATTTTTAAATTGAAATAACGAATCGACAACGGATTCACAATGTAATCATGTTGCTATTGAGTTCCTTCACTAATTTCACACTATAAATATGTCTGTTAAATGATGCCAAGAACAGTCTATATTTACAAAAAGAATGGTATCGTAAGATATAAGCTAGATGTCAAGAAACCTAGGGTTACATGACTTGCCAATGAGAGAAACCATTTCAATTCGATTACTCAAATATTGACAGAGTGGCAACCATTTATTATTTAAATCGTGTAACTCTTAAAAAGGAGAACTTTTCTTTTTTTTTTATAGAACAGCTGAATTCTCATTTCGTTGTCTGTTTATTTATGTGTCTGATTAGATTGAAATGCAACTAGACATTTTCCAGTACGGTGAGTATGTAAACGATCAATGTTGTCTCTGAACATTTGTAGATGAAAAGGTCTGTAAAAAAATGATAGTGCCATAGCACATAGGTTTTTGAAGAATAATCATTCTTTGCAGTTGAACATTATGATTGACAAGATTCTAAGATCGCATACTAATGATCATTTTACTTATGTAGAATTTAGAAATCAGGCTCTGAAGACTAAACTGTTTAAAGCAGTATAGTTTATCACTTGAGTTCTCTTTGATGGCATTAGCAAAATTGAACTTTTTCATGTCAAAACTTTCCTAGTTGGTGATAAACATATTTTTATATTACATATATATTAAAACCTTGAGAAATTTATTCGTATTAAGTAATACTACTATTACTGACAGAAATGAAATTTTATGAAATTGTGCTGATGTATCTAGATATCGACCTGTCCATTCGTGACGGAATCACGTTTTTTATGATTGTGCCTTTAATATGTCAACTTATGTAAGTCGAATAAAGCTGATGTTGTTAGAAAGAAACAGTAGTGATGATGTTCTATGTATAAGAAAATTTCCATTAAATTTCATACTATTCTAAATGTTTTTATAATTGAAATACAGCATCGTTACGGAATCATCAAAAATGGACCTTGATCTTGAGTGTTATGTAAAGAAATAAAATTTTAAACTCAACTATAGGTGGTATCAAAACCCTTTCTATAAGAAAGTTACAGCTTAGATGACGAGCTATACACAGAAAAAAAGTAATTCAAAATATATCATAACTAGTTCTTATAAATAGAAAAAAACGGTGTGATGGAAGCACGTTTTTCGTTACGGAATCACACTTTGAAAATTTTGATGATTTGATTAAAAATTTATTCATTCAAAACATAGAGATAATCCATCAAGATAATCACGTAAATATCATGTACAATACTATTTCCTACGTTGTGGACTATGTTCTACAAGGCGGTTATATTTATTTTGTTTAATTATGTAATTCAAATTCGCTCAGAAAGGTGGACCGTTACGTGGACAGGTCGATATGCAATGTCACATTAATGTAAACGAGCAGGAGTCAATGAGCTACTGCTTGTACAAATATATTCAGAATACATCGACAGATTTATATTTAGATTGTTATTGTGTTTCTAAACTACTAATTCTCAAAAGCAATAAGTGTCATACTATATTAGTTTTCTAATAAAAAATAATCATAATGTATGCAGAAGACAGTTTAGGAGTAAAATTGACTATTTCAATGAATTCTTTTTAATGTATGAGATAGTCGAAGGTAAGATCGCATTCGTCGAAATGGTTCTTTGGAATGATAAACATAAAACATGTGGCATAAATTTTTGTTGGATGACATGAACTTTATGAAGTTATGTATCCATTCGAAAAAACTAATGATGAACAAGGTAAAGTCTAATAGAATGAAATTTTTTCGAATGCTTAAATTTAGTAGTGAGAAGCACTTTTCTTGGCTTCGTTAGCACTTCTCGATGATATTTTCATTGAGTAAATATAAAAATTCTTCCATATGACTACGTAAAATTTTTCTCTGTGATAACTCTCTTCTATCGTTATTCTTGTTATATGAAAGAACACGTTAAACTCTTACGGTTGACATAGTCTTTCTTTTTATTAAATCCGTACTACTTTATTTGGAGAAAAAGCTTTTTTATAAAACTCTTTTTTCTCTTCATATGATAGTAATATGGCTCAGTTAAAAAACCGAATGCCATCAAGCAATGTAATATTACATGCCCCTTTTTAACACCAATAAAAAAAGGATTCGTTAGAATATTCTTGATCTAGACAAAAAAAAAGACAGAAAGCTTTCATGTCTTTAAAACTTCTTTATAATAACACTAGGATTATTCAAATTTTTTCGTTGATGAAATTCTCAACATCTTCAATGCCATTTGCATGAAGCGAAAGAATTTTTAAAAACTATTCATAGAAAAATTTGATATGCACTGATAATAAGCGATTGAGTATCATAAGAGAAATTTTCAAGTAGAAATAGCATAGAACTTTATCTGATCTGTTTATACAGTAGAGAAGATCTTCGAATGAACCAGTTTGAAAATGAAGCAGAAGTCTAGTATCGAGAACGATTGATTTGAAAATAGCTCATTTTCAACTATTTTCCTACAACATTCTCTAGGAATTTCAGAATTTATCTAAAAGAATTTCAATGAAATGCAATATCACGCATCAAATTTTCGACACGTACTTAATGGCTTTTAATTTTTATTCATTGAATTTCTTTTTGTTGAACGTGTATAAAACGATGATTTTAAATGGTATCGATTTATGATTGAAATTGAAGCTATGTATTGTAATTCAATACTACGCACTGCGTAGTACGCAGTATGTTCATGAGTAGAGGAAGAATGCACAGCTGGGTTTTCGAATCAAGCATATCCTGCTGCCAACTTTATCCTGAAGCACATGTCAAGTTTCAGATATTGGGCAGTCTTTTCTTAGACACTATAAGAGAATATATTGTTTCGTACATATTGTAGTTTAAATTTGATTACATCATGCAAAATCTTATCTTTCATGAATCTTTAATAATCCATCATTTATCCTACGTGATTTCTCCATAGTAATAAAATCAAAATAAAAGTTTTAAAAAAAGAAATGCAAAGCAATGAATATTGAATTAAACGAATCTCATGAAATAAACATTTACTCATTTATTTCACATTAATATAAACTCTATAGATTTATTTTGTTTGATGATAATTGAACACGAATAATAGAATTGTATTTAATCTAATAAAAACAAAATGATGTTCATTGGATTCAATCATTCGGAACAGACCTGATTTGAATTTTTCAGCTAATCATCATTATGTTAATATTCTTTTCTATTGCGTTTATGTCACGGTTATTGACTAGAGATTGTTGTTACAAGTGCACTTTTGTCGGCCAACTACAGTACCAATTTGTCTATCGTCACACAAAATAAATACACACACAAATATATATATATTCATTCTTTCTTATCCATGTTTCCGGTCAAACAAATTTTTTGTCTTCGCCCTTATATACATATATATATATATATACCGAACACTCGTTTGTTCATCCTTCTTCACCAGTCTACTTCAAATATGATTAAAAAAATCACTCGACTTCGTCTGAACACAAGACATTCTTAACATCTACAATTCTATTTCATTCACAGTGTCCACTTAGACAAAGCATTGTAATATAGGAGGACTCGCCTAAAGTAATTATCAAACTGATGAAAATATTACTTATGCTTCATCAATGTGAATCGCTTGTAAATCATAGATCGCTGTTAATTTTTATTTTCATACATTATGCTCTTTTTTTAGGTTATTGTATAAACTCTTACGAACATATGTGTATATATTTGTAGGATAGCAACACAAATATATTATAAATTAACATCAGGCGTTCATTCACATGCTATATATATATATATATATGATCTCAAAGATCATTTATATATGTTGATAGATTCGAAAATGGATTAGAATCTATAAAGTACAAGACACATCCGATGAACCTATGATTGATTCAGCACTTCACATTCATAGATACATACATAATCCATGAGCATTGATTGATCATCAAGTAAAGGTAATAGAAGAATAATATTAGATCATTTCTCATCAACATCCATCACAATCCTTGTTAAATATACTTAGTATAGATTTCATATGATGATCATTAAAATCATTAGGAAGATATTATAGACTATTTATTTTCCACAACTCGACACTCATATGTCACATGAAAATTTGTAGTGTATGAGTTTTTTATCGTATAGATGTGAGACTGAAGATTTCATGAATTCAAATGCAAACGATAATCAGGTTTTTCTTTTTGTTAAATTCTATTTATAAAAGTAGAATTGTAAACATTGAATGACAGATTTGACATCTATTGTTCGTGTGTGCAACCCCTTTTCTTTTTCATAATTATGAAGTGGCAATAGCGTCGATTCAGTTTTCGCATACATACATAAGTATACATGCGAATGATCAGTGTTATTATAATTGTCCAGACACAATTCCATTTTCGTTGATTTCTAGTGATAAGACTTCTTTTCTTCGATTTCTTTTTGTCTATACATACACGATCAATTTCATCTAACATATCAACTAATTTTTATCATAAAAGGTATACACATATATTGATATTCTTATTATGAATAGAAAAAGATCAGCAGTTGTAATAGCAGACTAAACATACAAACGATTGGCTGCTCATGCTTAATTGTAGTCATTGAGTACTACTATAGTTATTCCACTCGACAGATACGTAGTCATTGAAAAGAGAACTAATAAGAGTTTCTATAAATGTGCGCGTGTTCTTCTTCGATGATTGCGCCTACTAATGATCTCTTCTCTTTTTCTATTCCGACCGTTTATTCAAGGTTAAAAGGATTTTCATATAAGCTCCAATGGAAAAAAAGAAAGAATAAGATCCTCTTAGGACAATTATACACTGACAACAAAAGACAATTTCATATTCATGCAAAATATTTCGATTCAAATCTAAGAGTAGTTTGATTATTGAATTCATAGTTGATTACATCTATGTTCGAATCGAATCATAAATTAACACGGATCTTTCTGTTTGAATAAAGGAAAAGAAATTTTTCAATATAACTAAGTATGATATTCATATTTATCTATCATATATGTCTTTTTTTTTCTTCTCGAGTATAATATATATTTATTGAATTCTATTTAACCTCGAGTCGTTGTCATCAAATGACAGCTAATGATATCTAATATCGATATTATCTTTCATTTTTTAGTTAAGAAGAAAAACGACAACTAAAAGAAACTGTCGTGCATGATGAAGACAAATAAGTATTACGATAATTGTAATGTAGCACGAGAAATATTACAAGCGAAACACAGACACAAGCCAATTAAGTTTGAACTTCAGTATCCTAGGTGTGTGATACCTCTCGAGGCCACAGTGTCTATGCTAGCATATTGCATGCATACTATCGATAATTATTTTTCAATAACGCACTTGTTTTATATGTATATTGCATCATTTTTATTTTTTATATTTGTAGAAGAATGTCGATTAGCCATTCTTTTTTTCATTCTCGAGTTGACTTGAATGTGATGTGCGTGTTCTAATTGAACGGGCTGTCGAATGGTTCATTTCAACAAGTATACCTCAATCAGAACAGTAGCTGCTTCGTTCTTTGCGGTTCGCACAGACAGCTGTTTGTTGTTCACACTTTCTGATGTTACTGTTTGTATCCAATCAGATTGAAATATTTGCATAGATATATATACATATACATATATATATATATATATGTATGTAAATAGATAGATAGATATGATTGTGTGACCACTGTGACGGATGGACAAATGTTCTCCTATATTACGAACCTACAAGGTTTTGTTGTCGTTGATCATTATTCGCACAATGAAATTCAAGTGTATCTTTACGTAAGCTACCCTATCGAAAACTTAAACAAAGAAACCCTCCCATATTTGTAAGAAAGAAAAAGAAATAAGGTACAAATTAATAAATGTATGTGTAAAGAATAACGATAGAAAAAAAAAGAAGAAAGAAGATAAAAATTATTACAAAACGCCTTGTGTTCTTTCTGTTCGTGTTATTCAATGCAGGCGGAGAATAGAATGAGAGAAACGACAGAATTTTTTCTCTCCTAGTACAATAACAAGATTTTTCTGTTCAGTCTCAATCTCTTTGTGTAGAATAGAACGTGAGTATATTAATAGAATATGACGGAGATTTATGAGATTACATCATGAGAATCTGATCTCATCATTGTACATACACAAATAACCCAGAATTCTATTCTTATACGTATTCAAGCACATATCAAACAACTTAACTATAATTTTTGTTTATACATTGGTTGAATACATAAATATATACATCCATGTATCTTGTAATGATGATCATATAAGTATGCTTCATAGTTATTCATTTTTACGTAATTTATCAGTCGTATTTCATTTATATTTCGCCAAACATTGATAGTTGTTTGTGTGAATAGATAAATGCAACATATGAAAAATGTCTTGAGACTAGAAATTTTTTAATAGAATATAAAATAGTTTTTGATATTCTATATAATTAAGTTAATTGCTATTTCAATTAGTAAACTGTACCATGAAAAAAAAATGATAACATCAACATGCATGTTTTTCTTTCTTATCATTGGTAATGATGACAAGATTAATTTCATTTTGGAAAATTTATTTTAGATATCAACACATGTTTGACTAGGTCTATCATGAATAATTTGTGCATATTATTCATAATGATCTTAGCTGATATCTCATCCAATTCGATCTTGCCTGAATACGGTGAATAAATTAAATTCATTGAAACAAAAATAATTTGTTTTTTTCGTTCTTATGTCTTATTTTAAGAGCAATGTAATGCACCATTAGGTATGGAATCAGGCTTGATTGCAGATAGTGACTTAACCTCAAGTTCAACACACGATGCAAGCAGTGTTGGCCCTCGAATGGCAAGGTAAAAGCCACGGAGCCTTTCTTTTTCTTCTCAGTAAAAATATAAAATAAACATGACACACAATGATCGATCGAGAGAAAAAAATCAAATTTTGATTAAATTGACATCAAGGTTTATTTACTTCATTTAGAATTCGTATTGAATTAGAGGGCGGAGCATGGTGTCCAGATAAACCCATCGGACCAAAATCATATGAATATGTTCAAATAGAATTACACAAATTATATTATATCAATGCTATTGAAACTCAAGGACGTTTCGACAATGGACACGGCAATGAATTTGCAGAATACTATCAAATTGAATATCAACGAGAAAATGATTCAACTAATTGGATAAGTTATTTCAACAAACTGACAAATAAAACTGTACGATAGTTATTCTAACATCTTATACATTAATTTTTCAATACGAAACTGTTCTGTTTTCATAGATTCTCAAGGGAAATATTAACACATACATAGCAGAGAAACATTCTCTTTCATCGCCCATTATAGCTAAACGTATTCGAATTATACCTTATAGTCCACGTTGGCGAACTGTTTGCATGCGTATAGAACTATACGGATGTCCATTCTACGGTTTGATATTTATATATATATATTGCTATGATTGATGATCTCATGTATGTATTGTTCATGTTTTTTTCTTGTCTCCAGGAGGTGTTATTTCATATACAAGTTCACCGAGTCTAGATGCAGATTATACATATGATGGTAGAGTTTGATGATTATCTGTTTCGTTTTACTTAATTTGTAAACTATTTATGTTTTAATTTAGGTGGCACCGGAAAATTAACCGATGGAATAATTGGAGACAGTGAAAATACTTTGCTTGCTTGGAACAAGTCTCCTGTTTCGATTCTGTTTTATTTTGATACACATCGATCTTTTAAAACTATTCGAATTTATTTCATCGATCATAAATATCGTTCGATTCAAATAAAATTCGATAATAATTTACCAACAGAATATTCCCCATCACCGATTGCAACATCATTATCAACAGTATCCGTCGATATTATTCAAATCAACAAATCTAAAACAATGACCATTGGAAAACGAGTAGAAATTTCATTTGAATTCGACAATGAACTTCTTTCTCTAACTGAAATTACATTTGATAATGAACCAGCTATGTTAGTCAGTACAACATTTACAAACATAACTACAACTAATTGCCCTACGGGTAAGTTGTTGAAAGTGAAAAATACCAGATAAGAATATGTTCGATGCTGTAAACAAAGAAGAAACCTAGATAAGATGTTTTCTGTCGATTGACGATAGGATAAACATTTTAATTCAACGATATCGTAATGCTTATGCAGAATGAACGACAATCATGAACATATGCCCATGGGATTAATTTGATCCGCCTTCGCATAGATGATGAAAGATGACGAATCATATGTAACCTTGTTAATTCAAATCATAATCATTGATTCTATGTATTAATGCAGTAGACCGACATATAGCATGTCGTGTTCAATATTTTTTCATCGATTCCATATACTCTTGAAGAAAAAAAAATAAAAGATTCTTTTTATCTGCGGTGTCCGTACTCTACAGAAGCACTGTTGAAGTCTTACAACTCTTAGTATCCATCGATCACGCTACGATAAGCATAACATATAACCTTTTCTATCTGATAATATAAGATTTTCTGCATTGATTAATATTCTTCAGCTATTTTCATTGTTATATAATATCTAATTTAAAGAATCTTCAGCATCGAATTTATATTTAGCGTGTTCAGCATTAAATAATAAAAAAACAGTTTTATCATCATTATCATCATCATCATCATCATCAACAACAACAACAATTATTCCATTAGAATGGTTAACAATATTAATATTTTCCATACTTTCTCTTTGTTTCATTCTTTTGTTTATTCTCTTAATACTTCGTCTACGTCATTGTCATTTACGTAAAAAAGCTAATCTCTATTACAAATGCTCTCAATTAACTAATATAACAAATAATTCATCGATTGAAAATGATCAAAATCAATTAAATAGAAAAAATAATTATGATGATATGACATTAATCGGTTCATATATATATCCAATAACTTCAACAACATCATTATTACACACCAGTTCACCCTCGTCAATACTTAAAAGTGAACAATATGCTGTTATTGATGGAAATCCTTATGTACACTGTCCATCGAACAATGTAAATCGAAAACAAAAAAAAAGCACCGAACTCTAGCACATTCTGACATGAGGCTTATCATTTTCTTCGTTTTTAGACATGTCATTATGCATCATCAGACATTGAATCAAATCCATTGAAATTAATGAATATATTTAATTGTGTTGCTTTACAAGAAACTGCTCCTGCAAAGTACAATCATACACTTCCACATTCGGTTGATCAATCGAAATTATTTTCATTACGTAAAATATCTGAATCAAGATATGGAGAAATTTTCGTCGGAAAATATTCATTGGAGAATCAGCCAAAGTCTGTATTAATCAAATTAATGAAATCAAAGCCGAAAGAGTCATCACGGTAAAAATAAAAATAGTTTCTTAATGAAATATGAAAAAACAATTTTTTTCTACTTTTTAGAAAAACATTTTTATCAGAATTGAACATTTTATCTCGTTTAAATCATATTAACATTGCATGTATATGCGCCGTACAACTTGATTTACTCTATTTCATTCAAGAATATTCAGATCTTGGAACTTTACAAGATTATTTTCGTACAAAATTAAATGATTTAACATTTCAAAAGTAGACCATAACATTTTGTTTTCTTTTAAATATATAATTACATATGATTTTGAAAATTTTCTTTTTAGAATGAATATATATTTTTCTCATCAATTATCGAATGCACTTGAATATTTATCTCATTCAAATATAATTCATCATGATATTGCAACGAGAAATTGCCTTTTCTTTTCTGATTATACTATCAAATTGACCGATTGTGCCATGGCTTTACCAAATTTTGAACATGAATATTGGTTATCTAGTAATGGAGAAAAAATTCCATTAAGATGGATAGCACCCGAAGCATTAACGGTACAATTATTCATAGAATATGATTTGAATATATATATATCGATATAATTTTTTTAGAAAAATGCAACATTGAAATCTGATATCTATTCATTTGGTGTAACATTATGGGAATTATGGTCTCGATGTTCTTATTTGCCACATGCATCGTTAACCAATGATGAACTTTATCAATATCTTGTCTTTCGACAATCATCATCTAATCAAGTAGAAAATCAACATGAATCTATAATTCGTTTATCTCAACCGTCTGATTGTTCGAAAGAAATTTATGATTTACTATGTGAATGTTGGCATATTAATGGAACAAAACGTCCAAATATATCAGATATTGCCCTTTATTTTAGACGACAAATAAATAGTTTATCATAATTTAAGTATTGTTTTTAATATCTATTGTGACAATGTGTTCTCATTTCGTCTTTTTTGTATGATTCTCTCTAAACTCTTGTAATGATGTCTTTTTTCTAGTTTTCTTTGTTTTATTTTTTCCTTTGTATCTGTGTATTTCATAAAACTTTTGTATGAAGAAAAAGACGGACAAGCATAACAAAAGAGATATCGCTTTTCTTTTTCTTTTCTGTCTTTATGAATATATTTATTTTAAACTAAAGAAAAAATGCGCAACATAACTAAACAGTAATCATTCTAATAATTACAATTCAGTACTTGGTTCTATTAATTGCGAATGTTGTAGCTTGGGTTTACTTGATAAATAGCCTAAATTTTCATTTCCTGAGGGTGCATTTCTGCCCGCAAATAATAATGCCGGATTAGCATCACTAAAATGTGCACGTGGTCGATGAAAATATCGAATATACTCTTCATATGTTTGTCGAATACGTTTTCCTGTTGGATCAATGAATTCTTTTTTCATAATGTTGCCCGTTGGACGAATTTCTCGTATCATTTGATGACTAGCTGTCAAATCATACCATTCATTTCTTAAACATGATGCACAATCACGTAAACATGACCAGCGATTTGGACAACAAGGAAAACAACCACAACACCAAAATGTTGAACATGCTCGACGAGAAGAGTCTCGTATTGAACGCATGAGAAAAAATGACAACCATGGATTGATGGCACGATTAATCAAACGAAGAATAATTAATGGTATATCAATGGCATATAGAATATTAATTTGAAATAAATTTAATTCAATTGATGGATTATAAATACGGACCAGACGATAGATATAATATGGTAATTGACATATTATGAATGTGATTACATATAAAACAACCTAAAATAACATAGACATGCTTTACTTTCTCTTTATTCAAATTAAGGCTTGACTACATTGGCAAATATTGAAAGGAGCTCTGTTATCTAAACGTGACCTTTTCATACATAGAACATAGAGCTTCATCCAATCGATATTAAGTCAATCAAAATATTCTACACAAATATTTATCGAATTCTATTCAAGCATAAGAACACTTTATCACTAGAAAAAGACGATTGAATTATTTTAATTCTCATACAATTTATCAAGAAATCTACCTTCTGAATACGTTATAATTGATAAAGAACGAAATCATACATTCATCTATTTCTTTTGATACACTATCAAAATCAATCTTTTCTTCGTTTGTATAACTACTTAATTACACACTCTTAAAAATGCATTTTTTTTCTTCTCTTCTATATTGGTTGACATTTGATTTTCAATTCATACAAATCCATCGTAATAAAACAAAGGTAACATACCATTTTCGTTAGATTTGGATGTTCATCATCATAGTTCTTCAAATTATATTGTTTATATGAATTTAGATCTATTTCAGTAAGATTCGTATTTGCATCTATGTTGTATTTATTTGTTTTTGGTTTTCGATAAATAAAATATCTTATCATTAGTAATAAAATCATTAAAAATATTGGTAAAGCATTTCCGAATATGAAATCAAGTAAATAAACTGTTTTGATTGGTAATTGAACATTTTGTAAATCTAACCATTTCAATTCATTAATTTGTGTTTCATTATAAATACATTCATATGAGCCATAGTTAAAGGATTTTAATTGTTGATTAAAAAATAATATTGGTATTAAGGCATAGCAAACGGCAAGCCAAAGTGATATTAATATACATATACCACTTATAAAACGACGAAAGCCATAACAACATTTTTTTCTTTTTACGCATCGATCGAAACATAAGAAAACAATTGAATAAGCAAGAAGGAAATCCATTATACGTAATATATACATTTCAGATTTACACCATGAATCATTTAACCATTTACCATTATTTAAAGCAAAATGTTCACCTAGATCAGCATATGATACCATTTTAACTGTATAGAATATTAGTGTCCATATTGTTCCTTCAACAACTAAATTCCATATGAGTACATGAATATTTTTTCGACTATATCGATCAGTACTAACACATAATGAATAAAAATTTAACGTATTACCAATAAGGACAAATGTACTAATAAATGTATAAACAATAGGTAAAATTACACGGATCGGATAAGCTATTTGAGGAAATGTATCGCTACTAGCCATGAGATATTGAGATTAACAAGAATAATTTCAATATAAGTTGTTTGAGCTATATGTTGGTGACCGACGATAAATACATCACTCTTGTGCTATACACAACGATTAAGAGCAACCTTTTTTTTTTTATTTGCCTTCAGCTCGTCGCTTGCTTAACGCTGACTCACATACACGCACATACAAATCTGTCTTTATTTTATTCTACGCCGTTTTTTCTCTTCATCGTTTATACTCTCGGCATTCTTCCGTCCATCTTTCGTTCACCTCCCGTAGTTTCTATGCATGTCTTTTATGCAGGTAGATTTTTTTTCTTTCCTACATTTTTTTTCTCTTCTTTTCTGCTTCTATTGTGATTCCAATATAGTGAATGTTACCACAACAGTCTTACATACAATTTAATATGAAACAGAACACATCACATCGCATGTTTAAAAGAAACTCACATGTAAAAAGTGATTATCGTCTATTACAAGGTTCTAAGATATTAGTTGTATTGATAGTCGATGATAGACGTGCTTATAGTTTAATCTATAAACATTTCGATTAGAGATAAATACTTTATTAAAACATAACTAAAGTGAACTTCTTTTCTTTATTCATAAAGTTAATAAAACATTGAAATGTAAAACTATTGACAAATGGATGAAATTCGTCCATGTCAATATTTTTCATCTTCGAAACAGATTGAAGAGTACATCAAAGAGAAGTTTCTTTGTTTCTTCATTGAACTGTTTCAGCTTGAAAGAATAAAAATGTACTTCAATATTTTTTGAAATATTTTCGCTATTTAAGTATTTGTTTTCTTTCCTCTGGCAAACATAATTATGACTAAAGGTCATGTCAATCGTAAAAATATACTTAAATGATCAATTAGATTCGAATGATTTTTTGTATGTATTATGAAGAATAACGATTGCATATTTTTGTCTACTATAACAGATCATTCAATGATAAGCTTCTTTAAAAAACAAAATGTTAGTAGATGATTTGTAAAGGTTACTTATGAATATCATTCATTGTATTTTAGTCTACAATCGAAGTTTTGAAATAGTTAGTATCATGTATTTAACAATGTTGTTCTTTGTATTTGTTATTATGTGAAAGAGATTTTAGGTTGGCATTTGAAAAAGTTTCCTATGATAGAAGATTAAAGAAAAGCTATTGATATTGACAGCATGGACAACATACGTTTTTGCTTTTTAATTATTTACAATGTATGATGACTTTCAAAATTTTAATTCATAATATTACATCAGCCGATAGGATAAACATAAAATAAAAATGAACTGAAATGGAGAAAGAGATTGTTCTCATAAAAAATAAGTTATCTTTATGATGACATCATCCAAAAGATACACGGAATGCTCGACACTTGTCGTCGTTTTGACTATGTAAAATGTCAATTCGAACAAACTTCCCAGTCAGACAAAATCGATGAAAAAACGCGATTTTATGCGTAAGAATGTGCACTTTTTGCGTTCTTTAAAAAACAGTTTTTTAAGCTGAAATAATTTATCTGACACCAATCAACTTCGCAAACTGCTTTTTATCGAAAATAAAAATCGTTTTTTTATTGTTTTTCCAGAATTAAAAGCACACTTTTTAACGCGTAAAACTGCGTTAAAATACACCGTGTCTGCGTGGTGATATTAGTATTTCAGATAAAAATCTAGTACATTCACCTTGTAAAAGATTACTCAACGAGTTTCAGAATATTAAGAGCGTTTGTTGAATTTCATAGGTTGAGCGATTGAAAAATCATTCTTCAATCTTCCGAGAATTCTTATTCCTCAAATAGACTTAAGATATTTTATTTTGGATTGTCGCATATATTCAGAGAAATATGATTTCTTCGACACTATAAACTAGTGTAAGAATTAGATAACGTCATGATCATCCAGTGCATCACTCATAGAAAGATTTACAAAGAATTGTCATGCTGAAATTTCAGCTATTCATATCCTCAACAACAACAACGTTCGAATGTTGAAAGTAATTAGTAAATTTCACGAAGCAGTAAACTGTGTGATTCAATGTGTTTTGTTCTTTCATATGTATATTTTTTTTCGCAGTAGTTTCTTTTTCACAGAATGTTTACGAGATGTATGGTTATCGCTCATTAGGATCGCTTATTTTTGAGAAGCAATCATCGTCTATGACGTTTTTAGCAGCGAAAGCATCGATCTAGAAGCATTGCTACAATCAGAAAGAGAAATGGTAATTTTGCATCGTCACAAAAAAATAATTGTATGCATTCGATTGTCATGCCTGGCTATGACAATTGATGAAACGAATGAAATAATATTGATTTTATTCTGATATCATGCTTATTGTCAACTAGTTATTTTTTTTATTGAACTTGATGATTAACAAGAAAACAAATCTAAGTATTTTTTTTGGTAGTTCTAAATATGCTTGAATATAATCTATTACTGAATCATTTACAAACTATGAACGTATGTTGTAAATAAATCACCTATGTTGTTGACTCATCAAATCTGAATACATAGATGTTCGGTTGATGGCGAAAAATTTATATACAACTTTTGCATGTACCACCTGATGTGAATTAGAGAAGTAACAATAATACATCGTGATGTGATTAAGTAGAATTGTGTCAATGACTATGTTTTTAAGTAGAATGCATTCGTACAAAAAAGAAAAAAACGAAAAAGACATCTCTCGACATATTGACACTTTTTTTCTAAACTGGAGCAATTTAAACTATAGGATTCTTATAATTATGATACATCCATAACTAGATTGAAAATAAACTATGTTCGACTTTTGCAGTACTTGACAAAGAGAGAACTGGCCATATAATAAAGCCAACTTGGTTAGTAATTATAATATTTTTGGAACATATAATCGACTATTCAAAAAGAATGTCCACTGAAAGGAAGAGAGTGCAGTAAATAGTGTGACTGTTGAGAAAGTTTTAAGGCTTAGTACAAATTTCTGACGAATGATAATTCTTAAAACTGTCTGCCAAATTTTTCTTGATGGAAGTTCTATAGCCACCTTATTGAGAATTGAACAGCCTATATCAATCGATGGATGCATTCCTTGTTGCCAAGGATCCAATATTAGTATATCAGACCATAATGATGACAGCAGCCGAACCAAGAAAACTTTTGAGCACAATTATGAATACCTTTGTTTTATACAATTTCAACTGTAATAAAAATGAATCGAATGCAGATCTAAATAAAACTATGTTATGATAATAGTATTTATTAGAATATGTATTTTAGACAACATAAACGATGTGTACATACATAAGTTTTTCCTAGGGTGACATCATAGTTAAGAAGAATCAAAAATATTAATCTCATACATATTTTGAAATTTCATCTTGTGGTAAATTTACATTAGTTTTTATGTTTCGAATCTTAGTATCCAAATGCAATTCATCAGAGTTATTGACATCTGTGATTGTTATTGTACGTGTTATTTTCTTTCGTTCTACATTGTTCTCTTTTCCGTTCTTCGTCTTGTGCAAGCCAGGGAGGAGCAGCTGATTTTTTTAATTTTAAATCAAAAACAAATAAAAAAAAATCAGTGATTCAATTCAAATGATTAAATTTGGTATCCTTACAGTTCAAAATATCAATCTAGAGAAGAACAGTTAAAATACGATTTTCTTGATTGCTGTGATTTTTCTGATTTTTTAAACTTTTTTGTGTATTTTTCTGATAAAAATCAATTGATTTAAATAAAAAAATCAGACAATTCACAGAAACAGGATATCAGCTGTTTCCCCCTTGTGTGCAAGTATTTACGCTTTCTTTCAAATATGTCGTACATGTATGTCGGACTTCTCCTTAACTTCTACTATTCTTTATTTCGACTTGTGCTATCGATTTTCTTATGATTGTTCATGATCTATAGAATGTTTCGTTGTACAGTTAGTCTCTTCTTCTTAGATCCTTATTTAAAGTCGTTACATTTTTATGAAAGGGAAATTCAGAAATACATTCAAATCGGATTGATATCTCTCATAATCGTTGAGAATAATGGTTGACCACATGTGATAGATCGTATTCGAGTGAGCGTCTTTCGAGAAACCATGGAAGAAGATGTAATGTTTATCAATCGAAACTGGATCTCTCAAGAATTGCATGGTAGTGAAATATAGGTTATTAATAACTAGAAAAAAGGTTATAAAGATCTTTATGAAATTTGATGATTCCAGACCAGAAAGATTGTCTCAAGAGAGAAGAAACATTGAGATGGAAAACACTGGACAAAGACAAAGGATTTGCAGGTGATTTGTAAAAGAGATCTTCGAGTTATTGGGAAGAAGATAATTTTATGCACGTTAGTTAGATTAGTGAATTCTTTTTTTTTGACTTTTTGTCGATCCAATGAATGGCATCCAAATGAGTGATAGAAAACATGGCGAAAAAAAAGAGTAAATAAAAAAGAGTAAATAAAAAAGAGCGAAAAAAAATGTCGATCGTATAAAATGGCGAAAAATGTATTTCTCTAAAAATTTTCGAAAATATTTCTGATGTCATTTTGTTAGCTCTACATATGTATAGAACAAAAGAGAAAAGCAGTGTCACTGATGTTATGTGACAGAACGATGAAAAAGTGACCTTCGCGGGAATCGAACCCGCACCTCCTGCTATCCGGCCAGTTGTCCTAGCCAATTAGACTAGACGAAGCATCTTAATCATCGTTTAGCGTTAGTGTTGGCTCACACTAACGCTAATACATTCAGTGATAATTGATGCCTCCGTCCTCTTCTGTTGTCTATTTTCACTGGCTAGGGATATTCTTTAATAGAGACAATATAGATTCTGGATACAGAAATGAACGCAAACGAAAGTAAAGACATATTACTAAACAAAGATATCCAGTATCTTGTTTTGTGCTCTTCAGTGAATATCAGGGATGCACCGGTGCGCTAACAACCGATGCCACTGGTGCACCGACTACCGGTCAATCGGTGCCGCCGATTGACAGTTAGCTTCAATTAACAATGCATCTGTAGTCAGTCAACGGGCGGTCGGTGGATCGAAGGACCAGTGGTCGGTGCACCGGCACTGGTGCATCCCTAGTGAATATCATTTTGTTGTTAATTTATTATAATTCTTCATGGCATCTAATACCAGCAGTGCATCTTTTATTATCTGAAAAAAAGAAAATCATCTGTTCTTTTTTTGAATTTACTATTTATTATTTTATTATTCCATAAAAATTCTTTATGTTGGTAGTCAACATATTTCTAAAACATTTTCGCCATTTTAAATTTCGCTATAAGCGTCTTCGCTATTTTCTCGATTCGACATTTTATCTTCGCCATTTTTTTCTGGGCCATTTTTTTAATCGACTTTTTCTTTCTCTCATTTTGATACATACCGATCCAGTCATCAAAATGACAGGGTGGGGTTGTTTTCTCTGGAAAATATAGAGACCAATGAGTCTTATCGAAAGATTTTTACGAAGCCCAATTGCATTGAGATTTTCATTTGTTTAACTGTTGTGCAAGTGATCTGGTTTATCAAAGATGATGGTATATCATGAAATGAAAATTATTATCGGTGATCTGTTTTAATAGAAAAGGTGATTCCATCTTTCTTCAAATCCCAAAAATTGACTAGATTCCGCAGAATTAATTTATCTTCATTGTCAAGCTTTGTGTTACAAAGCACATAGCGCTCTGCAATCTTTCAAATACTCTATAATAGATTTCTTTTTCTGAACACAATGGCTCGAAATAGCTCTGAATCTTACTGTAGCCGAAATCGTTGCATTAATTTTCATGGACAAAGTGGCAAGGCTAATGATCAATGAATAAAGCTCTTGTCAAAATTCTAAAATGTTTCTGCATCAACACCTAGGAGTGGCATTTTCACTTTCCTTTGTGGAAGGAAAGCTTTTTAACACTCAAGTTTTCTTTAGAAGAAAGCAAATTCGAATACTTTCTATACCCTTTTTCATATTTTATGGAAGAAAATAATGCAACTGATGCTGCTCAATTCAGGAAATACTTTTAAAAATTCAAAAGGAAAGTTTAATTTTCCTTAGAAAGGAAAGGAAAAGTGCCGACCCTATTAAAATTCAACATCTTCAAATTGTTGTTCATAAACTTGAAAATGACACAGAAATTTGTAAAAGTTATCTGAAATCTTATCTTCTGCAAAGGAGGGTTGTGAGTGAAGCCAATGATAGTCACACAAGATTCTGATGTATTATTTCTAGTCAGGTCGAATAAAGATTCCAAATTGATATATTTCTTGCGACCGTTTCATTTTTACTTAGTTCTATGTACCTGCACAAACCCCTTCGTCCTCTATAAAAACAATTTATGCAAAAATCCTGTAATGATTCAATTTAATCTTAGTAGAGAACGAATATACCGTAACTAGTTAAAGATGTCAGCTATTACTTCAAATTAACAGTAACAGCAAAAGTCTACGGAAAATGAGAATTTGGATGAAATGTAAACAGTTCGTATTAGAAGAAAAAAGATACTGATTAATGTTTTTTGAACGGTCGTATTTTGTGAATTTTTTCCCAGTCACTTCGCACGCCTCAGAGTATCTGTGTCATTGCTCTATACCAAATATTTTCATCGTCAGCTGACAGGTGAAGTGAAAGCAAGTCATTTCATTAGTCAATCATTCATTCTTTTGATACGTGATATACACAAAAGCGCATAACAAACGCACTACTCTTCATCACTATCAAAAAGAACATGCAAACGATTTTTCAAATTATCAATAACAGAGGGTACATCGACAAGACTTTGTATACTATGTATTTTCAATTTTAATATATTAAGGTTATTCATGAAGTACTTTTTTATTGGAATTTTAAGCTTCATTTCATGTGCTAGTCTAGCCATGTTAGCTTTATCGCTGATTCCAATAGTTTTACTTCCTCAAAAAACCAACATATTGGTCAAATCTTCCAGTGGTAGGCAGATCCCGTTCAAAATTGTTCTTGATCTTAGTCTTAAATATTACTCCTAGGTCAGTTTTCCACAGAATTCGATGTGAAATATGTCGTAACGGAAACAGATTCCAGGATTAGGTCAACGAATGCTGAGGATATGTCACTCATTTTTCAAGAAGTAAGTTTTTCTATTTCAATCTCATTAACTATTTGGTGTATACACGTTGCATTGTAGTTCAAAGAACAAACTCATGCTATAATAAGAGACGGTCTTCAGGTTAAATCAATGAAAAAAGTCAACAGAACGGCTGGGCTTTATGAAGGGAAATATGATAATATGATGTGTGGAAAGTCGTACAGTACATCAGAAGTCATGTTAATAATGCACATTCGTTTGCGATATCCTAATCGTTTTGTATGTCAATTACCGAGTTGTGCAAGAAACCTTTTCAATATTTATCATAAGAAACTTCAGACACTGTCTTCATTTACTGTCAAACGTCGCAAAGGATTCATCATGAAACTCACTTTATGTTCATCTGACGATTTAATCTTAAAATATATGTCTGCTCATGATGTTTGAGCAGGGGATATTGCGGAATTATTTAAAACTTTAAAACAAATGAGTTCCCACGCAATATATCATTCGGTAACAACTCGACACATAATAGTTTAGGCTACTCAAAATCTCTTTGTGGAAATTGGCATTGCTAATTTCTAAGTTTCATTAAGCCAAAACTGTTTTTGTGATTGGTTACTACGAATTTTATATTAATGGAATGACCTTTCAAATACTATATTATTCAGTTGCATACTGAGAAAAAACCGGCTAAGATAATGCAACAAAATAATAAAATAATCGAGCTTCACTCATATGAAGGTGGCAACGTGATTATGCTGTCAAATGTATTTTAATAAAATCTACATGAGAAAATGTTGACTTATCTTTGTCTCATACGTCAGAAAATCGTTTACAAAGAAGGGATCAGACATTGGTATTGCAAAATCATTACATAATGAAAGTTTCAACCATATTAATCATCGAGGAAAACGTTTTTATTACTAACACGTAGTTTAGAACAAATTTCGTTTTCATGTTTTCTAAATGCTTCGATCGTTGGCAAACTTTTTGTAATTTTATTTTGGGTAGATTTCGCATTTATTTCCCTTCAAAATGATTAGTTTTAAGCGATGAGAATACTTTCAATCACTCTCGGGAATAAATACCGAGCAACGGAACTAGAATTGATGATTTTGAAGGCCAATTCACTGCTTCTTCCTGTTTTTTTATTGCACTCTTTCACCTATTCGTCAAATTTTAGTCGATTTCGTTATCTATGAGTAACGAATTCGTTCCAACGACTATACCTGAAATACCATATCAACAAAAACCTCATTATAGAATCGTTGATGATCAGCGTTAGTTCTCCTGAATGACGGTACAACTTTTTCCGGAGGCAAATAAAGAATATCTTCATCTTCCAGTTGAGCAAAAGTATTCAGGACCAGTGTAAAATAATGTCTGTCTATAGGAAAGTTAATGGAAAATGTTATTCCTAACGATTTACAACAACAAAAAACACCGTATTAGCTTTCATCGGTCCATTCTATCGTTCTTTCCAGAAACATTTTCCTCGGTAAAAAGCAAAAACCAGATGATCACCAAAAATTCTACAATCACACTCCTCAACAGAGAAAATCTAAGAGGAATTTTGGTTAGTTCAAACCTATGAAGAATATCATTTCAACTTGAATTCAAGAAAAAAGGCAGTTTCTCCTTCAACAATGTGGCGGTGGAGTGGGGGGAGGGGGAGGGTTTCACGTCTTGAATGAGGATCAGAGATGCAACTATTAAAAATTTCCCGTACCACAATAATTAATTACGATTATGGCAAGCAACTCTAATGGAATAAAGAAGGATTGAATATAGATGAAGATCCACTGGTACATTCAATGAACACAACAAGAACTTGACAATCAAGGAACAAGCAAGAAATGTGACGAAGGAGAATAGTTGAAGTGGATGTGCTCGAATGATGAGCAGGAGACATTCAAGGAATTAATAGGGTATATCTCGATGAAGAGAGTGATACCAAAGTAGAGTGTGTAAAAGAAAAAGAGAGTAAGTGTTATTAGTTTTGAATTAACCAATTTAGGCGGTAAAACAAAAAGAGAGGAAAGCTAGAAAGAGAAACAAACAAGCACCAGGATACATTAGGGGCCGTTATGCCGTCATAGGGGTGGGGATCTTTTTGAATTATTCATTTGATTTAGTGCAATCAAATTAATTTTCTTTCCATAAAATAATCGAATTGACATATATATGTATATGAATAACACTAGAGAGTACTAAGTATTTGGTTTCTATCTGAAATAAAAATCTTCAAGGGGTAAAACATATGGTTAGAATGTTATTACATATGTTAAGTTTAGAGCTTTCTCCACATTGTACATAAATATATGTTACAAACATAAACATGAAAGCAAATTTTAATTTCAATTGTTGTTTGCAAAATATACAATCAATTTTTATTGGATTATGAATTCTTAATGTGTGCTTGAACATCTAAATAAACCCTTTCTTTTTTAGATCGAATCTTGAAAATTTACATGAATACCATCATCGAATGCAAGCACAAAATTAGTTCTATCATTGAAGAGATTTTTCATACAGACTTTTCATATAAATGCTTGTTTTACTTGACTTTGAACTAGAACGCAAACATGTCAAAGATACACATATAAATGAAAATGGGTGATTAAAATTCTTTATCAAAGTTTAGAAATCAACTAGAATCTCGAATTCGACGTCAGTTTAATTAATAATATAATCCTAAAAATCAATATATTCATAAACAATTACTATCCGAACATTTTCAAGAGCATTAATATCTATTAATTTCATCGTATATGATAATACTCTCAGTTTGATAATTTTGTTCCTATCAGAATTTCTAAACTCAATTAAAAATTCTTGACTCGAAGTGACTTGTTCTTTTATACTATGCGTTTCATTCACAGCAATATATCTTCAAACTTATAATGAAACTTCCGTAAATTTTTTAAATATTTACATTAGCATATAATTGGAATCAAAATCAACATCATCTATTTCTTATGATTTGATGAGTACAAAATTTCTCTAGTAGCCGAAGTTCCACGTGACGATCATATAGTATTTTATTGAAATTCGTCTGATTCCTAATAAAGATAGTTTGCTTACAACCAGAGTATACAAACATTTGGAAAAACGCGTTTAAACGCTCAATCGAGAACGCCGATTGTGAGTCATTAGCGCTCATTTACAAAACGCAAGAAACGCGTTTTTTACGCAGAATTTTCACTTTCGGAGCGTAAAAACGAACAATTATTCGAAAACTTAAAAGCCAATCCGTTTAAAACATCAGCATTAGAGTTTTAATCCGTTTTCACGCTCCCAAAGTGAAAATTCTGCGTAAAAAACGTGTTTCTTGCGTTTTTTTAATGAGCATTAATGACTCACAATCGGCGATCCAGATTGAGTGTTTAAACGCGTTTTTCCACACGTTTCTCTGCCTGGGGTATGGTGTACTTTANTAGTTGTTGTTTTTCATGAGCAAAAACAAGACCTTGACCCAGGTGATTAAATGCAATGTCGGATCCGATCGGTTCCGATCGGATCCGACAATCCGACAGAATCCGATCGGATTCCTGGTTGTGGAATCAGCATCGGATCCGACGGAAGAAACCTATTTTCTTATTTGAGTACGAATTAGCATTTAAACCCAACAGTAGAGGCCTGTCTGATCACACGGTGAAATCCAATCGGATTCCGATAGTAGGATTCGATAAAATCCAACACTAGGGATCCGAATCAGGAATCGCAACCAGGAATCCGATGGGATTTCGTCGGATAAGAGAAACTCCGATAGAAACATGATCGGATGCCTGTCGGATCCGATCGGATCCTATGTTCGGAATGATTCTCCTGGGGAGAGGCAACCTGATGACTTGACATTTCTTTGACCATTATTTATGATTGGTCGACTTTGAAAAAGCTTAGTAAAGAAAATTTTCAAATAGAGAAGAGCAACAAATTTCAATGGTGATAAGTCTGAGAAGAATGTGATATTAATCTTTACAGTCATATTTACAATCTTTTCCATAGATGTATATCTATAACAATAAGTTGATGCTTAAATGCACCTGAACAATTATGTGTGCATTCATTTTTCATGTAAACTTGATAGATTTAACTTCAAGCTCACATTTCTTTACTAACTTTTGAGGAGAAGAAAAAGAATTTACTTGTGTTATGCCACTTAGCAAGGTTGTGCTGAACGATGAATGGTAGAGTGATAGTGAGCCACAG
Organism: Rotaria macrura; assembly: GCA_900239685.1. Lineage (NCBI taxonomy): Eukaryota > Metazoa > Rotifera > Eurotatoria > Philodinida > Philodinidae > Rotaria > Rotaria macrura. The sequence continues at coordinate 80,442 of OENT01000190.1, forward strand.
TGAGGAGATTTGTTAAATGTATGATATACAAAGTGTGAAAATTGAATAATCAAAATCCCACTGTTTTCATCCCTCGGCATGCCAAGATAAAATTTACTGTCACTAATATGTTCATATATAGAAAGTATGCATTCAGTAGAAGCATGAATCTAGGCGTGTTCTTCTCCCTTTCCTATGTATGCTATTCCGTGCATATAAATTGTTAATCCGAACATCTAAAGCTAAACTTAAAAAAAAAGATGCAACACAATAAGAATAGTTGGATGAGAACAGATCCGTCTTTTCGTCTGCATTATATTCTTCCATTTAGAGCTATAGTTCATCATCCTATAGTTTGAAACGATTTCCTATTCAGATACATGTCTATATCTACGTCAGATTTAGATAAATTTTGATAACTAATCGAATCAGGTGGCTAATTTGATATCAGAGCTTCGACGATTCCGGTGATTAGTTGTATGTAGAAAGTTGTAACTTCGAAGGTCACATGCATGCATAATTAAGGAATGTAATCATTATAGTAGAAAGAAAGTAGTTAATTAACAACTAACACGTGATGTTCAAAAACTATTAGTTCATCGTAAGAATGTATCAGTAAGAGGACCAGCTCTTTTATATTGAAAACAATGCTCAGCTTTGAACTTAACTGTAGTAACCTAGTTTCTCATGAACATTGATAAAATTAGACAGCTAAAATGAAACTGGCCGAATTGAGCTATCGATCGAATTTCTGTATAGAACAGAAAATCGTACGAATTCCGTTGAAATAGTATATTAAATTGAAACCGATCTCTAAAGAGAGCGGCCGAAAATGAGAATTAGTTTTAATCAAATGCATGTTAGAGTAAAAAATAATTTTCAAGTTGTTCAAGATCTCGAAGATCTGTTTCTTAACTTATATCCGATGGGTCCAAAAATGACCGGAGAACTAGTATTTATCGAGTTCCAACTGTACCACGATATGCCATTCGAAAGAAAAACTTATGTTTGTTCTAATAACCTACTTTCGATGACAATTCACATTATTTTGAAAAACCCTAAAATCCCGTAGATCTCATAGGTTTTTTAAAATCAAGATTTCAAAAGTATTCTCCAAACTAATTTCCAATTACAAATATAGTACACGGCAGAACGTCAAAAAAACGAATCTGGCGATGTCGTTGATGATGCTGAATTCTTTCCAAAACTGTGTGATAAAAGCGTTTTTCGTTTCGAGTTCACAAAAACATATATATAGGTAGTATTTATTTTGAATTTTGCCACTCATGNAGATCATGCGTAATTTTTCTGCAAGTGCAGTTTTGTATGGGAAACAATTTTCTACAAGATAGATAAGGTTCGAGTTCGAATTAAATCGAAGCCTGATTTCTCTAGACCCTTCTTTTCATTTCATGGTTTATAGCGCACAATCACAACAAAGATTTTTCTCTGTTATGAGAGCTAGTGTTCTTTTGCTCAGTAAATGTTTGATATCCATCAAAATTGATAGGAAAAAGTACACACAAATAGATGAAAGAAAATATACAATTTCACTGCGATCCTGTGAGCTGTTAAAGTACTGAGTTGAACGTTCTTGACGATAGCCGATCCTGTAAATTACCAATCGAATAATGTTTGATAATCAGCTATAGCGAAGATTTTGATTTCACTCCAGCGTTTTTTCTCTCCATGGATTTATTAATGAAGCGTAGAAGAAATAAACAACACTAATATTCAATACTAATCAACTGCCATGTGCATTGTATCGATGGACAATAATGTTGTTCATAACTCTCATAACAGAGAAAAATCTTTGTTGTGATTGTGCGCTATAAACCATGAAATGAAAAGAAGGGTCTAGAGAAATCAGGCTTCGATTTAATTCGAACTCGAACCTTATCTATCTTGTAGAAAATTGTTTCCCATACAAAACTGCACTTGCAGAAAAATTACGCATGATCTNCATGAGTGGCAAAATTCAAAATAAATACTACCTATATATATGTTTTTGTGAACTCGAAACGAAAAACGCTTTTATCACACAGTTTTGGAAAGAATTCAGCATCATCAACGACATCGCCAGATTCGTTTTTTTGACGTTCTGCCGTGTACTATATTTGTAATTGGAAATTAGTTTGGAGAATACTTTTGAAATCTTGATTTTAAAAAACCTATGAGATCTACGGGATTTTAGGGTTTTTCAAAATAATGTGAATTGTCATCGAAAGTAGGTTATTAGAACAAACATAAGTTTTTCTTTCGAATGGCATATCGTGGTACAGTTGGAACTCGATAAAAGCATGTTCTTCACAATGTTGTATTGCATTTTATTTATAACCTTCACCGATCAAAAGCATCACCAGGAATGGTTACGATGTCTGAGTAAGATTTGTTTATTGAAAATCATCAAACCTCTTGTTCTTTAAATCTCATGTAATGCAAATACATGTAATGCTTCATCACATTTCATTTTCGTATGAAATATCCAAGAATTCTTTAACATGTATGTGGTTTTCGTGGATGATATACATTCTTATAATTTCGAGTATGCATGTTAGTATAATAAACAGAAGATCCATACACATTCATACTCACATCCACATCTTTTACGTTTGTAATTTGGTCGCTTTCGTTTCTTTGAAGAGTGCTTTCATCACCTGCTGTTAGAAAATAAGATCTCAATGAAATCACCAATCACACAAACAACATTGGCGAATGAAGTTCAATCAATTGTGACAATATAAGTAAAAATGTTTTTCAGGAGAATTTCTTCGAGCACTTCATTGCAGTGATTTCTTCGTATCCATCATTGAAAATCCGTAGCTCAAAGAAAATTTAAAACAATTCTTCATAGAACAGTTATTTTCTCATATCTTCTCCGTAGCCTTTTCTAATCACTCTCTCGAAAATCAAAATTCAATCGCATCGATTTTATCTACTATTTTTCACTGTAAATCATTGATAATTGTAGTGGTTCAACCTCGATATTGATTTCTCGTGTCTGAAATATTAGGTTATTAACTCCTAAAAGAATTGAATTTGTACCAGCCAATCGGAAATATAGCAACATCTACACTGGCATCGACAGAAAATAGGCGACTATGCTGAATTCAAAAGATCTATTCTTCAACTATCTGATATTTTTTGACCATCAGCGTGTTTGAGCGTTGAAAAAAAACGTTCGAGGCAAGAAAATAATCGACTTTAATCAAGAAACTTATTCCCTAAAGCATCGACTGAATGGATTATTTTCAACTGAACATGATTTACTGTGAAAACATCGAAAGAAAAAGTGTTCAAGGATAAAACGTCAAAGCAAAGGTCGAAAAGCAAACGTTAAAGAGCGAAATGTCGAATGAAGAAAAATGTTAAGAAAAAATTGTCGATCATATAAAACGTCGAAACTTCTGAAATTTGTTTATTGACTAATATTGATTGTTTTTCCTGTCATGTTTTTCGTATTTTTTTTCTAGTTTCATTGCTTTTTTAGTACTTTTCTTACTTGCGATTAGTCGTTGCATGAATGATTTGTCTTAAGTAACGAATAGACAAAGGATACAAAGAAAAATCGACGGTTTGTCTTATGATTGTATATTAAGTGCATCGATACTTTTGCAGTACTTTACAACAAGAGCGATATCGATGTTAAGCAATTAGTGAATGACTTATCATTGCTAATCACGAGAAGAGCATAAACTTTATATTAAACACGCACAATCTAGACCTTTCACTTCATTCATGTTTTGCGAAACACACATGTTTTCGAAGAAAATAGTGAGTAAAAGTTTAAGAGCTAGATTTTTTATCATTTCCACCTCTCCATGACCCACTTATAGACATGTCCCATCATTAGAGACCTAAACAATCAGCACTACGTAATAGAGACGTACTACAGCTATATTCACCATTTAATTCAACGCATAAAACGAGACAAGTGAAAAATAACTGGCAAATAGTAACAATGAAAACGAAAAATGGGGCTCCCAACAGAAAACGACGATAACAGACGCTAGCTACTATATTTTCTGTTTTTTATTAGTACTATGAAGCTAAACATATGTGTGTTCCACATTATACTCCAAAGAGGCTGCGCTAACAAGGTTTTTTATATTTATTTGGTATTATCAATACACGTATTTTTCCGTTTTTTTAAATCTAGCAAAATTAATATTTTACATTTTTTTACATAGTATCATTTTTTACTAATTTGATATTTCTTTCATGTGGTCTTTTCTTTCCTTCGGCATTTTCGCTTTCAACGTTTTCAATGCATAGCCCGAACCTTACTGATTCTCCAATTTATTCTTCCAAATGTGACTTATCTCGGATGTAACCCTACCTTTATCTGACCTCATATTCACTTGGAAATGAGAAATCAGTCTATCCGCAAGCTTTTTTTCCTTTTGTTTCATTGATTAATATAAAAAGAAAAATTCATAATATGTTTCACAAAACATTACACAATTTGATTTTTAATATATATCAATCATAAAAAGTACACTTAAAGAATTTGATGCTCATATCATGACAATCAATCGTTTCTTAATGCTGTTAATAAAGTACTACTGTGTCGTTATCCTCAATTCGACGACATGTGCAATTTTACTGGTTTTCATCATTCCAACAGTTCTATTGGCTAGCAAAACAAATCCATCTCTAAGATCTACCAGTGGTGAGTAGATTATACTCAGAATTGTTCTTAATCTTAGTCTTAAATATTACTCCTAGGTCAGTTTTCCACAGAATTCGATATGAAATATGTCGTAACGGAAACAGATTCCAGTATTAGGCCAACGAATGCTGAGGATATGTCACTCATTTTTCAAGAAGTAAGTTTTTCTATTTCAATCTCATTAACTATTTGGTGTATACACGTTGCATTGTAGTTCAAAGAACAAACTCATGCTATAATAAGAGACGGTCTTCAGGTTAAATCAATGAAAAAAGTCAACAGAACGGCTGGGCTTTATNTGTGCAAGAAACCTTTTCAATATTTATCATAAGAAACTTCAGACACTATCTTCATTTACTGTCAAACGTCGCAAAGGACTCATGATGAAACTTAGTTTATGTTCTATCGATAAATTATTCATATAAATTCGTAGTTACAGTATTTTTTAAACATGAAGTTTACCCGGACAACTGTAATATAACAAGAAAAACAACGAAACTGATTTTGGATATCTCATTGGCTCAATACTCGAAATTTAATATCCTTTTCAATATAAAACATCTATTTTACATTGATCTGCTTAGTAAGTTTACCTTTTTAGAAGTTGCTTCGTAGAATATTTACGTGTATAAAGTGATTTATAGTGTTTATTATTCTTTATATAGAAAAACGTTTATGAAAATAACGAAAATTTAATAAAAAAGGGAACATGTTTATTCACAGGAATACTTTAACCCACAAAAGATATTCATATGACTGTTAATAAACAATTTCTTATAAACATATACTTCATTCTGTATCAAATGTCTGTGAAAACAATTAGGAATGAGAATCATAGCATATTGCTTGTTGTTTTGTGCAATTAGAAACAAACGGTAAAAATTGTTGTGGCTATCTTTTGTACTAGATCATAACACTGTTAAACTCAACTTTAGTGATCTAGAAAAATGTCTCATACAGCATGAGAGAATGAACTTGTTGATTCCCGATGTACCTAACAAACTGAAAGGAATCAGATCATAAATTTTCTTTGACGAAGGTTTCCAATCTTTTAAAAGATTCATGCTTCTATGCAAATTATCAATGTATCAATTTAAGTGATACATGATTGTTTTTTTTCGTATAAATAGCTGGATTTGATCAAAGAAATCGTTTTGAGTTTTAGCATGAGTGCTCAACTAATTTGAAGCATTTGTGACAGGTATCTCTAAACTGCTAATGAGTACGTCTTCGTTAAATGGGCTAGTAACATCGAATGTATCTCTAAATAACTGTTCTTAGTTAAAATAATAGTAATAGATGTGAGAGAACACTCAACACTTTCTTCATCATAGATCGAAGCTTAGATATTATTTGAAATAATTATCTAAAGAAATAGTCGTCAATCGATTGAATCAAGATTGATAACAAGTGCCTGGTTGAGATGAAATATGTTGATCTGATTATTGGATTAATTCAGTCAGTATATAGGATATTACAATGATTCAATTTTGTGCAGAGCATGATGATGCAATAGAGAAAGTATAATAATCGAGAAATAAATTTTGATTCAAACATCATAAATATTTGGAAGAGTGTAAATGTGAGGTGTTATTAAAGAAATGAACAGTAATCATTAAAGCTTAACTGAGACCCTCGGCGCGTATGAAAACGTGTGAAAGATGCCCAGAAAAAAACAATAAATTATTCACTATCAGAAAAATACGATTCAGTATTATATTTTTCATTGAAATTGGGCATCATCTTGTTGTATCACAAATAAGGAAATCACTTCATCGGTTGTGTTTTTAATACGTCTTGAAATAATGACTGCTGCTATTATTTATTTACCTGAGAAAAAACCTTTCTACGTTATTGATGACTTAGTCTATCATTATTTTACATGCATCAATATCAACACTACGTGTCGTACATCATTGAAGTATGTTTGCCCGTGCGCATCATCGTTGATTAGTTACCTGTGTTTCTTGCTTGACTTTTTTACCCCTCCTACTCATTCTGTTTGAACAATCATGATGTTTTTAAGAAGGAAAAAACATCGATTATAAAAGCTAGTCACGCGTATTCGCGCGTTACTTCTTCGTTCTATCTTGTGTTTTTGCTTGTATACAACAAAAAAAGCAACGACAAGGTGATTAACGTTAAAAAAATGCAGACTATTCAAATAATAAACTTTGTATTGTAAGTTCTGAGAATTACTTATATCATCTTCTTTTTGTAAATCTTTATTGTTGCAGGTTGTTTATGAAGCACTGTTGTGTAGGTATTCTCAGTTTCACCTCTTATCTAAGTTTAATGATTTTGGGCTTCTCATTAATACCGTTCATTTTATTTCCACACAAAAGCAGCATATCAAACGAATCCTTGAAACGTAAATCAAGAAATATTAAAATTTTATAATTTATTTCATGTTGAATATTGCTTATAGGTCCATTTCTAACCGAATTCAATATGAAATATGCCGTAACAGATATTGATTTCAGCATTATGCCAATGAACTCTGAGGATATGTCACTCATTTTTCAAGAAGTAAGTTTTTCTATTTCAATCTCAACAGCTATCCGCTCTATACGCATTGTATTTCAGTTCAAAGAACAAACTCATGCTATAATAAGAGACGGTCTTCAGGTTACATCAATGAAAAAAGTCAACACAACCGCTGAGCTTTATCAAGAGAAATATGATAATATGATGTGTGGAAAATCGTACAGTACATCAGAAGTCATATTGATAATGCAAATTCGTTTGCAATATCCTAATCATTTTCTATGCCAAATACCGAGCTGTGCAAGAAACCTTTTCAATATTTATCATAAGAAACTTCAGACACTGTCTTCGTTTACTGTCAAACATCGCAAAGGAGTCATCATGAAACTCACTTTATGTTCAATTGACGATTTAATCTCAAAATTTATGTCTGTACTTGATGCGTGAACAGTTGACATCATGGGATCATTCGTGAATCTGAAGAAAAAATTTTTCTAATGAATAATACGTCAACTGTTGACGATTGGGACAATAAGAAGTGCCAGCGATGTTAAAAGTTATTTTTGACTGTAATATTCTATTGATATAATCATTCGGATTATAGGGTTTGTGTGTTGTCGTCTTATATGATCACTAATGCGATTGAGAGGATTTTTTTGTTTCATTTTTTTGTTCTTTTCATACTTAGACGAGAAAAAATGTACAAATTTGTTGAAATTGTAACAGTGCAGCTAAAATCTTAATGTCAGTATCTGATAAAAAAAGCTGCGTATTTCTATAAAACAGTTTTTTTCACAAACAAACAAAACAGAATGACCTTGCTATAACGCAGTTAATGGAACAAAAACAAGTACTAGAAAAAATGAATAGAAAACCTCAATGGAAGTCGACTGATTACACGAAGTACAAGTAGAATTGTTTTATTTTTTTCGAGTTGTTTACTTGTCATAGTGAATTCTTCTTCTTCTTCCAGATGCACGAGTCACGATTCAAGTCGGTCAGTCTTTCTCAGTACCTGAATATTATGTTCATCGGGAAAGAAACTTGACAAGATCGTGAGAATATGAGGAGTGCACATCTAAAATTCCTTTATTCAAAATTTCACAACGGTTGGATGAAATAATATATGCGAAAAACAAGAATTAACAGCTGATCGTTGCCTTGTATGATGATTACTGATAACAGATTTATTATCTCTCGCCAGTCGTATTCAAGAATATACGTAGTTAAATCGCAATACTAGGAATCGATGAAGTAAACAATATTGTTTTATGAGTAGAAAATTAGTATTACTTCTCTCTAGCAACGATTACAATGCAAATAAAACATGTCAATAGAAAATGTTGTCATTTTCACATAGTTGATATGTTCGTGTTTGTTTTTCTCTACAGTAAACGCACGAGTACAAAAAATATGAATGGATGCCTCTTATAGATGATATATTAATAAACAAGTAGGTTAAGATATACCAATCTCACCTGTCCCTACCGTTCATATGTAACGGTACTAACAGGTAGGATACACGTTTTTTCAACATTTTTCTTTCGTTCTTTTACTATCAAGGTACGTTTTGAATTTCTGCGATAGGAATTATAATTGTAATAGAAATTCCAAAATAAATCATACATTTACCGTTCATCTGAATCTTGCACTTCACTTTATAGAATCACTAGCATGAAAGAGTCAAATAATTCGAAATTTACACAATTAAGTTTGTTGAACAACGTTGTCTGAGCATCTAGATTGATTAGAATATGTATTATTTTGATGTCAAATAGATATCAAGGACAGTGATTTACTTATCATGTACCTGGTTTGATAATCTAAAAAAAATGAGATGTTTGTGTGTAAAAAAAAGTACATATACTACTTAGCAGAGATCCGAAAATCGCAGAGTTCACTCACCTCGCCTCGCCCGCCTCGTGGCGATGCGAGGCGAGTCGAATCGCCTATACTTAGAATGTTATTTTTGATGAATAAATGGAAAATATTTAAGGATATCTTTCGATTTTATGCAGCTCTTTCTAAGCGATTCCATTTGTAGTGAAGTTTATCAAATCGGGACAATAACTTAGTGCGCATGGTGTCACAACGATCAGCTTAAAAAAGAAAACTGTATATCTCTACAGAGTGATGAAAAAATTATCTGATGTATTCGTGATGCTAGAGGATACTTCCAAAGTTCTATTCAAATGGTAGCAGCTTATTAACACACTTAAAAGCTAGCATCATCTACTTCAACACGGAGTTTAACCTTTTCCAGCACACTTCTATCAGTCGTCAACCACAAAAAATAGAAATGTATCCCAAAGTTTATTCGCAAATTCTAATTTTTAGAGATTGTTATACTGATCATTTTGGTTTAAAAAATTGTTCAATTTTTATCAACAACTCACGATATCAGAGTCAAAGTACTAGAAAATATCGTATGCTTGACTAGCACTATTTGCCGTTCTCCAGCATTTTGACTCGGGTAACACCTTTTCTTGATGAACATGGAACATCTGTTAACCAAAATGATCATCAAATAAGACTTCTAAAAATATGATTCTTCAGTAAGTTGTCGAATAGCGTTGCTAATTTATTCACTGTCCAGAGGAGTACTTTATCAAACTTCAACTAAAGTCACTGGTGTTTTCTGATCTTTTCAGTGCAAACAGATATTAGAGGACTTTACGAAGTTAGATAAAATAGAGAAAACTCAAGGATTCAAATAAAGAATTGCATAATTTTGAAAATCTAAGAACAGGGGAATTTGCATCCGATTATAGAAACCCCAAATTTATAGTTTATCTTTCGCATATAAATGTGAATTTTTATCTTTTAAATTAGTAGTAATAAGTCTAATTGATGTTATTAAACCTTTTACTGATGAATATAAACTTTGGAGTATCTCTACCATTAGAAAAAAATTAGTTCATTTGATCATAATCCTGAGCACCGATGCAGTTTTCTTTTTGCTAGATGACCTTTAGCAAACTCTGGATACACGTATACTTAATTATTCAGTCTAGTCCGACTACTGCACTGAGGCAGTTCTCAGAGCATTGTTTATACGTGCAGTAAAAAAATGAACGATCTTTATTTATTTGATTATCAATAATATGTTTGTTCTTTTTACTTATTTAAATGTATAAAATGTTCTTTATTTGATTGTATAAAATAAAAAGATAGGGATTGTTATGGGTGGTTGAAAACCTGCTTAAAAATAACTATTTTATTATAAACTCTAGGCGAGGCGAGGTGGTGACGACTCGGAGTCTGAGAAGGCGAGGCGAGGCAGAAATGAGCAACTCGCCAGCGCGATGAGGTGGTGACGAGTCGCTTTTTTGATTGACTCGCGGATCTCTGCTACTTAGTACTATTCATAATAAATTTTTTATAATACGAGTGCATGATCAAGCGAACCATGATCATGCATATCGTTGCTGTTAACTAGGATTGTGGATGATGATCATGCATTCTTGTACCTCCATCATGCCTTATAAAATTTTAACAAATGGACACGAAAGAGAATAATTAGAATCATCTCTAACTATGTGTTGATGGGCATGATGAAAATCGATGATTGTATAATACCAACCAATAATAATGATAAATATATACATGATTATGATTCGATATGATAGAGGTATTACAATAATTGTACTGATTGCACATCCAATATTATTAGTGAGAATCATTAGTAGATGATGTTGTTGTACGAATTCTATTGTATATGAACTTAGATGATGTTGAATAAAAAGTTTCTTTCTATTGAGATTGAACTCTAAAGAGTATTCTTTTTATCAATAAGAAAAAATAACCATGTATAACCTATGTTGCAAGATGAAATTCACGATGCAAAAGAAACATTTTATTCAACATCATCTAAGTTCATATTCAATAGAATTCGAACAACAACATCATCTACTAATGATTCGCACTAATAATATTGAATGTGCAATCAATACAATTATTGTAATACCTCTATCATATCGAATCATACTTATGTCTAACTATGTATTGATGGGTATGATGAAAATCGATGATTGTATAATACCAACCAATAATAATGATACATATATGTATGATTATGATTCGATATGATAGAGGTATTACAATAATTGTACTGATTGCACACCCAATATTATTAGTGCGAATCATTAGTAGATGATGTTGTTGTACGAATTCTATTGAATATGAACTTAGATGATGTTGAACAAAAAGTTTCTTTTGCATCGTGAATTTCATCTTGCAACATTGGTTATACATGGTTATTTTTTCTTATTGATAAAAAGAATACTCTGTAGAGTTCAATCTCAGTAGAAAAAAACTTTTTCCCAAATGAATGAATTAGTTTCAACGTACAGATAATTCTTCAATTTATATTGCCATACTTTCCAGGCTAGAGCTTGATTGCGAACATGTTTTTCGACCAATTAAGAAAAATTTTCCACAACGAAGAAGACACGACTTCGCAATAGTAAAGTTATTAAATTTAACACGCCGTTATCATATCTCGTAGAAGCAAGACAAATACTCAATGGGGGTACTGAAACAGTAGTCAGTAAATTAAGAATTCACAAATGACATAGTCTATCAATATTCAGTGACAATATGACAGTAGAATTCTACATTTGTTTTGTCTTTTGGACAACTGTTCTATTACGTTAATATTCTAGAAATAATATATTCACAAAAATCATTTGCAATAGTTAACAGAAAAGACTTTCTTCTCGTCAAATGTCTAGTGGTTTAATAAAATATTCTACTGAATACAATCACCAGTAGTTAACACTTTTGACGTCAACAAAGGATTCAGTAGAGCATTGAAAATGATTTCTACATCTGTATTAAATCTTCATCTATACTTGGCTGGCAATATGAATTCCTAAGAAAAGAATTCTTAGACTAGATAGTTAATCTGCTTTTAATCTCTTTCTTTGAACAGTTTATGGTTTTTAGAGCATATCAATCGCTCAGTTGAATGTAAATCAAATATATTCTATATCAACACATTAATATACAGATGAACAATAGTACTTAAAAATAATATGTTGATGTCTGATTAGTATGTTCATTTAATTAAATGTGAAAACACTAAGTCCATAAATAAATCTCGCAACTAGAGAATATATTGTCTGTAGATGTACCCGACTAATGCTGAAAAATAAAACGTCGAGAGGGCAGCATTGAAAAAGCTTGAGTTTTCGGAGTTATCTAAGTAGTTATGTATTGTCGCATCAACACTTTCCACAAACGATCCGGTGATAATCTTATCGGTGCATCCGACCTGCCTACAGGCTTGTCCTTTGTACTGGCGATCAAAGCCGAATGATTGTGCTCAGATTATATTAAAGCCAACCAAGCCATTCATCCACGTGTTGATTTTATTAATTGATTTTAATTTTTCCTCTTTCAAAAGAAAAACTAAAGAATTATTTCTCATTTGATTGAAATGATTCTTCTTCCAATTTGTTTACCCATCAATATTTTAGTCTGTAGACATTTTTCGTTTTCTAACAAAGTTGTTACCACTAATGTCTATTACGATTCATGCGATTAACCGATCTGATATTCTGATATGAATATCTATGAAGTCGATCGAATTCTCTGATCATCATCATCACCATCGCGGTCTGTCTTTACGCTGTAAAATATACTGGCGACATTGTAAGATACCAGGTGTCACTGGTGTTATTATTCGATAGGTAGGTGGCTGAGGTCGATAGATAATGTGTGATTTTGCCCAATAAGAAAAACACTAGTTTGCTTATTGCTTGTCTATTTAAAAAAAAGGAAGAATGATGACTCAATTATTTAAGAAATCATTCCGTTTTCGAAGTTGAAAGCTAGTATTTAATGCTATGTATTTATTCAGTTACGAAGCTTTTTTACGAATTAACAAGACGACGAGCTAATAAAGAAGAAGATGAATATCATCAACAATGATGGCATTTCCTTTAAAAGGAAAAATTGTTTTTCATAAAACTTTATGAATACTTATTTTTAGATATTTCTCTTTTGTTTATTCGTATGAACTTCAAATCAATGGCTTAGTGCCTGAAAAATTGTTTGCTTCTTAAAGCTAATCAACGTATTACAAAGGCAACCACTTGAAATATAATTTTTGGTATAAGTATGACGAAAACGATGCAACTAGCATCATTAGTTACTAATAAATCAATAATTATTACAAGTGCTGAATGTTCATACTTTGGTCGATTGAATACGACTAGATACGTACTTATACGATCTTATGAGGGCATTCCTGAAAACATCATTATCAATTTGATTGTTTCAGCGGTACGTTATAATATGATATAGGAACAACGAGTATTATTTACAAAGTTTCAGACACTCTTACTGCTATTTGTTTATTTGCGACGTCGTTTTTCGGATTCGAAAAATATTGCTGATGGAACAGAGTAAACCAATTTTGTTTCTTGAAGATAAAAAAGAATTCATTCACATAAATATTTTTAGAATATCCGCTCTTCTTTATGGTCGAAATAGTGCATCGGGAAAATTTTCTTCTCAAGTAGGTTGCGTAAGATACGAAAAGTAGATTGAGTTATTTTTTCTTTCAAGAATCCATATTTGATATTGACGATTGTTTTTTTGATTTTCCTCAGATGAGCAATTGCGACTGTTATCAATATTGCGTGGTAATGAATCATTTTATTTGTTACACGAACAATTTTTTTTGTTTTTCTAACATTGTTTGTGGTGTGACGCACTTGATAGATCATGTTTTTTTTTTATTGAAGAACATATTCGAATTCATTAGTCATGTATTTTCATTTAGACGCCTTGGTTATGGATTCGAGACCTGTTTAAAATTAGGTATTGAACTAAATCGTCTTGACTCTTCTCTTTTCATCTGATGATCATTTTTTTAAGTGATTGGGATATATACCGAAATTGTTCACCTGACGCATATTATTATCTTTTATTTCATACTTATTTAATTGTTTATTTACTTTTCGTGACAATATTTTCGATGACTGTCATATTGCCAGTAAATTTTCAAGGAACACTCGGTTAGAAATATAATATCAAAGTTTCAAATGACGCCTTTTCATTTCAAGGCACAAGTGAACAAGTATTTGCTCAAACAACTATAGCTAATCTACCATCGAAGTAAATGCTTTTTGTTTTTATTTATTTATACATTTTGAATCATATGCTTCGATATCTTTCAAGATCACCTTTACTTTGGGTTCATGCATGTACATCAATATTATTCGTAATAGCTGGCATTGTTTTAGCATACCTCTATATGAATGCGACACGATATTATGCAACGGAAGATATGGTATGTTGGTAACTAGAAAGATTTTCTTTGTTGTTTTCTTTGAATTAAACCTTCATGTGTATTAGTATGAAGATGACGAGTCAAAAGAAAAAGTAGAGTCCACTGTTGTTATGTGATAACTTGCTATGTTGTGTTTTGATCGTTGTAAGTTCAGTCTACAATTTCTACCTTACTGTGGAATATGTGTTGTATGTCAAACAAGTAAAACCTTGAAACAGAAATTTCGGAAGTATCAAATGTAACAGCAAACTGATCTCTTGATAAATACTTGAGTTATTAATCATTAGCAAGTTGAAGAATTAAAACAGTGTAGAAACAAAAGAGAATACATATGTAAAACTGACTATGATGCTGCAATATGATACAGCCTTAATCGAAGAGAGAAAAGCAAAGAAAGGAACGCGAAGATAATGAGATTGTCGGATGGAGAGAGTGTTTAGAGTTCGGAAATAAATATGAATGTAAAGATTAAAAAAAAATATTAGCATTCTACTCCACCGCTATTACCAATTCTAAAAGCAAAAGAGAAAGACCTATAAGCTATTGAATATTATTTACTGTTGTGTGAACTGTCGGAATTTTTTAGCTCTACGTTTTCTATTACGAGCGATACCGCTCATTCGATCTAACTAGGCATGCAACGAACCCGAACCCGAGTTCACAGTTCGGACCGAACAGTTCGGGATTCGGGTTCGTGTTTCAGTTCGGTCTTAGGGTTCGGGTTCGAGTTCGGATTCATTTCTAGTGTGGGTTTGGTTTACGCTTCTCACATTGAAAGATGGGGTAATGAGCAAAATACTTGCACGATTAAGCTCTCGTGTCCGAATTTTTCAAAATTCGAACAAAATAGATGTAAAAACGACTTCTGATTAGTTTATGTTAATTGCGCTGGAATCCTTTTGCTATCGGGTTGCTTTTGATTTTTATCGAATCTTTCACAATAGTTTCAATCGAGATCGAACCCTATAACCGAACTCGAATCATATAGCCGAACCCGAACCTAGCACCGAAACCGAACTCGACGAACCCGAACGTTCGGGTTCGTTGCATGCCTAGATCTAACTCTTTTTGTACAATTAGCACTAGCTCTTACAGTATTGTTATTGTTCGTAAATTCGTTCGTGAAACCTTCTCCAATTCGAAAATGATTTCGATATTATAAATTAGTTTTTAATCGGCCATGAAATATTATTCTTAAATGTTTAGGCAAGTCGAACTTTAATGATACGAGGTATTCGGCAATCTTCATGTGATGAAGAAAAACTAAATGAATATTTTCGGTTAGTTCAAATATCTATATTTGACTAAACTATTTCTAGAAAATTTTTAGAGAAGCATATCCATCACATCAAATAACACATCTGGCATTAGCTTATAATATAGCTCGATTGCAACATGTTTATAAACGCCGGTTTGGCTTCATAAATCTATCTAAGAATTGTATTCATTTTTTTTATTTAGTGAACTTAATCTTCGTATTTGGCAAGAAAGCAAACAAATGTTTGAAGTGACTGGTAAACGACCTATTGTTTACAATAATCAATGTGGACAGATGTGTGGAGTACGTTCAATCGAGAATCATTTTTTCTTCCGGATTTTATTTAACAAATGAATTCTATTTATTTATTTAGTGTTGTGCTAAAGAGGTTAATTTTACACTTTGACAATCTAAAAAAGATAAGTTTCTTGTATTATCATAGATCGATGCCATCGATTATTATGAGAAGCTATATAATAAATATAAACATCGTGTCGAAGATGAATATTTACATGTTAGAGAAAAGAAATGTGGATTCGCCTTTATCACATTTTCAACTGCTGACGAAGCGCATCGGTAAGTTCTTGTTTTATTTTTAGTATCATGTTTTTAGGACATAATACATCTTGGAAGTGCAATATCGTTGGCATTTTTGCATAGATCTTCTGAAAGACTTGTTCGCAATAGTCTTTTGTTCTCGTCAATAATGATTAAACTAAAATATGTGTATTGCAATAATAATACATTGATTATTCTTCATAAAATCAATTATCAATATAGTTATATCGGATAAAGTTTTACACTTTTATTATTTGTGACCGTGCTCTAAATAGATATAACATAGATTGGTACTGAAACTTTCAAGAAAGACTTAACTCGAACGAGAAAAAAAGATTTGAATCATTTCCAAAAAATGGGAATTCCAAGCATTTGTCTTGTGAATAGTTCGGTAGTTCCCAAAACTAGGTAACCTTTCTTGAATCATACCATTCAAGAAAAATTTAAGAATGACCATCGAACAGATCATATCTGTCGGTAGGATGGATCCTAAAAATAAAGCCCTTTCTTGTTGGAGATTTAATCTAATGAGAAGAATATCAGATTGTTTTTCGGAAAACATCTTTGTATTTTCAATAAATAACTGAAACTGATCGTATTTTGACATTTCTACTTGATGCATTTAGACGAGAATTCTTGCGAGCATTAAACAATCATCCTTCGAGATAGAAAGTTTCCAAAGTATGCATTTTCTGCACACATAACATTGAAGGAGTTCTATGTCGTAAAATTCTTCTGAATCGAAGGGATTTCGTATGTGAAATATTTCTTGCTCAGATCTCTCCCATAAGTGACGATTTGCATATGAATACTTGCTTTTTTCCGAACAAACCTAGCGTACTTCATAATAACGTAGTTAAAACTGATTAGAAATTTAACTCGGTTCAGGATCACCATGTCATATCTATAGATCAACGGAAAAGTATTGAAAGTTGAATGATGTATTTATTTTTGGCATGCAATTAGTTTTGACTTGTCCTAGACCGTTACAATATGAACTATTCTATATCTAGTAGAAAATTAATTTAGAGATATTTTTCATCATATACATACACAATGATAAAAATAAACGACGTCGACCTTGAGAGACATTCATAAACTGTACTTTGTATTTCAAACATCAAAACATGGATAGAAAAATATTTTTGTTTATTGAAAGTGTTGTTCGTGAGACTTCTAAAAATCTTACGACTGAATTTGTTTTCTATAGAGTTCGTTCAAATTTTCAATTTACCTCTTTTATACGTGATGCTCGACCGAAAACAGCAGCAAGTCAATCACTTGGTGTTCATGAATGGAGTGTTAAATTAGCACCTAATCCAAAAAATATCATTTGGTAAAAAACGAGCAGCTATTATCCATAATAATCTATGTTCATATAAAATTTTTCTTCTAGGAAAAATATTCCAATTAGTGAAGTCGATCATTGGTTTCGTATAATCGTTGTGAATCTAGTAAGTATTATTATAAATTATTCATTAAATTATTTCCAATCATATTGTGTCTAGATTTTAGTGGTCTTCATGATATTCTTAACAACTCCATCAATCGTAATGAGTACGATCGATAAAATCGCTAATAAATATCGTTCAATTGATCCCTTAAAAACCGTAACAAAACAAATTCGTTTCCCTATTATTTTAACATCTGTAATGCCTGTATTATTATTACGTATATTTGCTGCTGCCATGCCATCACTTGTTAGTGTAACATCATTACTTGAAAAACAATGGAAAAAATCTGAATTAGATAAATCGATGATGATCAAATTATTTGTTTTTCTTCTGATGATGATACTTATTTTGCCATCGTTAGGTTTAACAAGTATTGAAGGATTTCTCCGTTGGGTATTTGAAAGCGAAGATGGTACTAAACATAGTAGTAGAATTCGGTGGATGTAAGTTTAATTTCAATCCAATGGAATTATGTATATATTTTCTATGAGAGTTTCAATTTATTGGATGGAACACTCCTGTATTCATTTCTCTGTCTAGTCACCCATCACACGTGAGATTAACAGATATTGCAATATTTTGTTCATGTATGAGAAAAGATTATCATGAAAACATGTTTCAATATAACATATGAACTACAGTATAATAGAAAATTTGTTCTGGGGGATTAAAATTAGTTCGAAGAAATTAAATTCGTTGGAACAAAGTAGTCTTGAACAACCAGAGAATAAAACCAGAAATCATTACCATGATCGTGTCCAATGGAAGATAGTAGTCGAAAAATTCGAATGGTTAAAACAGATCGTTTTCTAAGGCCTTAGAGAAGTTCAACAAACAGTATTTCCATGTTTGTATCTGGCAGATTTTTGATTCCTTAATTGAATAGGTGTGTATTTTTACCGGATAATGGAGCATTCTTTGTGAATTATATCATTACATCAGCATTTATCGGAGCAGCTATTGATTTATTACGTTTGTCGGATCTAATATTTTACATTTACATCATTATTACAGCAAAGTCAACTGCTGAAAGACGTGTTATTCGACATGTAAGAATGAAATTCACTGTCACTGTGATATGAATCGATTGAGCATTAATATTTCTAGGCTCTTCAATTTCCATTTCGTTTCGGTGTACAATATGCTTGGACCTCAGCAGTATTTTGCGTCATTATTGCTTATGCTATTGCTTGTCCATTAATTACACCATTTGGTAAAAAACATACTATAGTCATTTTTACATGTTTAAACAAAAATTTTATTGTACACAGGTTTAATTTATATGTTAATTAAACGTGCAGTCGATAAATACAATTTAGTTTTTGTTTACGATACGGAAATAGCTGATAAAAGTGTTCATCGTCTAGCAGGAAACTTTATAATAATTGCATTAATAATTCAACAATTAACATTACTCTTCTTTTTATTCGTTCGATCTGGTTTGTATACAAGTATTCGGTCAAAATAAAACATGTATAAATATTAATTCATTATATCAATATTTTAGAAACATTAAATTATCTATCGATGACATTATTTACAAGTTTTATTTTGACAAGTAAATATTAAATTGTAGAATAAAATCTAATAACTTAAAATAAATATATATATTTCAGCTGGTATTTATTTTGGTTTTTCATTTTTTGGTTGTTGTGGTCGTTGGAGCTCACGTCGGCAAAATACTGCATCAGTCATGTTACCTGAGGTCAGCACACATTCTGTACCACATACTATAAGATATCAATTAATTAAAGACATATTTACAAGTGTAAGAAATCAGAAGAAATATCGATCGATCGTATATTGGACATTATTATTTTGGGATGGCAAGATTTTCTTTTATGGTTACTTGATTCTTTCTGAATTGGTCTCCAGCTAAATCAGATAGAATGTTATTATTATTATTTTTTTCTTGAAAGCATTCATTGTATCTGAAGTGAACTCCACAGAATATAGTCAACAATCAGACGCATATTTCATTAAAGGTACAGATCGAAACGGATGAGATCTTTCGTCATGAGTATCTATTCGTCGGATGACACATTCTTAATCAATAAAAAAAACCAAACTTCAAAGTAAGAAATCTTAGGAAATAGTGCCTAGATACATTTGTTTAACTCATAAGCATATTAAATATAGTTAACTAACATAGATTTTCAAGATTAGTTACCTGAGAATGCATTCTAAGATTGAAAGTCGATGTTCGTTGAGCAATCAATCTGTTTGAGTGGTACTCAGATACCATTGGATCGAATTCTTTTTAAACCTTTCAATGCTCATATAATCTCGAGCGGAGTCTAAATTTATTCATATTTGGATGAATATCAATCTAATCATTGAATATCAAAATGATCTTCTCCTACACTAAATGATATACATGAGTATTTCACTTGTACATAGAATAGAGTGTGTGTGCAAATGCTTTCTATTATGCTTCAGATTTCTATATGTAGCAAGAAATGAGTGGGATAACATGCTCTTTGTTAATCGTAGGCTAACGGGTTAAGCGCCTCTCATATTCTACGTCTTTTATTTTGATGAATGGAAATCCATAATTTTATTTATAAGATGAAAATTAATCACGAGAAAATGACTTGATAATTTCAGTGAATACTCTTGTTTTAAAACTGACATTTTTTTACATACGATAAAATTTAAACTCGTAACATCTTACTGTTCCTGTTCGGATCAAAGTAAACTTCGCAAAGACTGAATTATATTAAATCTTTGCAAGATTTTGAGATTTAATAGCACTGAGTGTCAATAAAATGTACAAATCCAGACAGAAATTCATGTTGCCTCTTTTTTGATGTAAATAATTGACTTTTTTCCAAGCAACTACTAATTGAAGTTCTCTTACATGATAACTAATATGATCGTCCACGATTGGTTTGATCATCAAAGAGAATATATTTCGGAGAACTTTTTTTTTTGTTTTCTCAACATCACTGCTTTGCTTATATTGTAGAGCTTCTTAAGCTGGGTGTGGGACTTCACTATTTACATAAGGTCAATTCTATTAGTATTTTAAATTTCTAGACAACGGGCCATCGTCAAAAATTAGACGATGTGGGTGAACAAGAAGAAGTTGAAGGTCGTGAACACAAACAACGAACGACATCGGTAAATATTAATGATGATGAAAATAATTTTTTACTAGATAATTTCGTTTTAAGCATTACATTCCAACGATTTTGAATGCTTGTATGGAAGAATTCGATATTCCACCTAGTGCAACTAAAATCCGTCGAAGTTCAACACGTGAACCAATACAACAAGGAAACTATGGAACAATCGATCAAATCTCTCAACCGATGGTGATCGGAACTGGTGATGAAAATGATCTATTAACTGATTGAAAACGAAGAAAACCAAACTTGATCATTTTCAACTTTATTTCTGCAATATAGTTCATCTATTAGTTTTGTGCAATATTCTATGTTCCCATATCTATTTATATCAATATGTTGTTTTATCTGGATATTGAATTCAGTCTTATGCAACGATATATTCGACGAAAAGAAATTTATGGATATGCTATTCATTATTTTTGTTGTAATTTATTATTTTACTTATCTATTATAATAATTTTCTTTCGTGAATTGTTATTGCTCATTTATGATATTTATGTTTTAATCGATATTTTTTGTTATTTCAGATTTATAAATGTGAAATAATGAAAATAATTTAATCATCATTTATCCACTAGAAGTCTTGTTGAACACTGACATATCTATTATGTAAAAAGAAAAACTAAATAGAAATCAATTTTTGAAGAGTTTTACATCATGATCATGTGTTTCAATATTTTTAAACTTCCTATTTAAAGTTGATGTGATAGAGATACGTGTATATAGTCTCAATTGCTGTTGAATTGTTCATTGTTGGATCGGTCAAATACTACTTTTAAGCGAGATAGTGTCTTGTCATTAACAAGTCTTGATGCATTGTATTTAAGAAAATATTAAAGGAGTAGTTTTTCTTTTAATATGAACTAATCATGAGAATAAACCTGGTGTGCAGTATATCTGTAATATTTCGTCTTTTCATCATGAATATCTATATGATTCTATTGTGGTTAGATTTTTAAATCTTATCATAGGTCATGATACGATAAATATTTATTATGGAAGATAGAAAATTAACATCGGATGTAGGCATGCTGCGAATAATTTTTGTCACAAATCACATACAAATCTGTTGTTTTCGTTTTTTAGAAAATGATTAGGTTACGCATTAGTTTAATTATCAGAACTTCTTATCGTGAGAGTTTTTATCGATGTAGTTGAAAAAATTTTGGTAGGATTTTGTCAATTGCTAAATGAACATCCCAATCATCAGTCCAAAAGCCATTCGCAGATTTTCTCTAGCAATTACGATGAAAATATCACTGCTCCCTCTATTGTACATGTTAATAATAAAAAAATCTTCGAAAATACGATTTGAACTTTACTTTAAAAAGTAACGTTAGGAAATAAATTGTACAGAACCATTTGAAAAGACTTCATGTACATTTTAAGATAATTGAAAAATACTCATTTGTAGCATGTTTACAACTGAAGTTATTCCTATCATATTCAAACGGCTTTGTTTGATTAAAATGAATATCTGTGTTATCGTGACACAATATTAAAAAAATAGCATGTCTTAGAGTAATCTTATTATCTTAATATTAGTTGCACAATCATGAAACATAGAACTATCGTCGAGTTTTCTTTGTAATAGAGACATATAAATTATGGAAAGTTAATGTGCATCATTTATTTCTGAATTCTTGTGGAAGTTCGGTTGCATCTCATGGTTTGTCGTTTTTCCTTGTACTTGGAAAAGTATTTCAAGATGAAATAAATGACAGTGCCTCTTGTTGCATCGACTTGTGTTAGTATGAGATAACAGGAACTCTCCAATTAGATTATAATCTTCAGATAACTTTCCTATCAACTGAAGTGCTCAGATAGACTCTGCTATATAAATACGTCGGTTATCGTTCATTGAAATGAGGTACTATTAAAAAACTCACCGAAGTGCGTGCGGCGATATCCTTGATTGTAGAAATTAGAGATAAGAAGTGCGTTCCGATTGTTCTACACTATGTGTTAGATTTCTAGAGAATTGAAATAGTTCAACAAATTCTCTATGTCTATCGTTTATTTTTAAAGATTTAAAGATTTCATTTTGTTTTCTTTTTCGTGAAGAATTATCATGCTTGTTTTTTAGATGGCTGATGATCTAGGTGACGATGATTATTATCTGCAGGAAGAAATTCAACCTGAAACTAATGATATATCTGACAAAAAAGTTAAAACAAAAAAGAATAAAAAGAAACTTCAACGGAAACTACCTCTGGGAACGTATTCCGATCTGGTAAACATAATTCGGATAAATTACAAGAAATCAAAAAGTCAATATGAACTTGATGAACTTCTTTCAATGTTTAATTCATCGATATCAGCTTCATCACCATCAACATCGAAAACAACACTTGATGAATATTTAAATGATTTAATTCCAATTAATAAATGGTCGAAGCAAGCTGATCTTTCATCAGCACCGGTTGTTTTAATTATTTCTCAATCGGCATTACGCTGTATTGAATTAGGGAAAATCTTAAAGAATTCTTCATCATCGAAAATATTTACATTTCATTATTTGTTTGCTAAACATAAAAAACTATCTGATCAAATTGAAGTTTTAAAGAAATCAACGACACTATTCAACATAATAATTGGAACACCAAAACGTATCGATGACATATTCGATGCTAAAGTCATTAATGTCAAACGATTAAAATATGTTCTAATCGATTGGAATTATCATAATGTGAAACAACAACGTTTTATTGATTTAAATCAATTGAAAACTGAACTTTGTCATTTGTTATGCGAACAAAATGTTTTATGTAAACGTTTTTTTAAAGAGAAAGCGAAAATAGGCCTTTTTTGATTGTTAAAAAAAATCTTTGTTCCTTTATTGTTGCTCTTGTTTCAGATGGGTGGACCAGCTGATATTAATGGTAAACGACATCCTGAAACGGATAACTTTCTTCCATGTAAATTTGTCATTAATGGACAAACATATTCATCGGCAGAGAACTATTTTCAATGTTCGAAAACAACAAACGAAGCTGATCTAAATATGGTTTTAAAATCTGGCGCAGGCTGTTCAGCTTGGGCTGCTGGACAACGCATTAACATACGACCCGATTGGGAATCAGTCAAAGTCGATGAAATGTATAATGGAAATTTAGCAAAATTTCAACAGAATGATGATTTAAGAGATGCTCTTTTAAGTTCTGGTACTGGTTCGATTCGTTTTACGGGTTCAACCTCATTTTGGAATCACTGGAATGGTCTCATTTTAGAAAGAATACGTGCCGAACTACGTCAAAATGGAGAAGAAGATGCTCGACGGGCTTCTGAAATACATGCCATGATGATTAACTATGCCCATCAAAATAAATGACTCTTTTCCGGTTTCAAATCTATTTTTTTATTCTATTTTTTCATTCAAAAATAATTTAACATATATCAAATAAAATATACATTGAAAATAGGTCATCTTACTTATGTGTCAAAGAATACAGACTAAGAAATTTTCATTAATTTTGGAGCGACTCTAATAAAACACATTTGTCATGATTTGTAGAAACTTGAAAAAGAAATTAAAATAAAGTATTTGCTAAAAAAAAGTCATGCGAATTAGAACGAATATATCAAGTGAATTAGCATAAAATTAGTGAACAAATGATACTCATTATAGAAGAAAATGTCGGTGTCTTACAAGTCTTTCTTCTAATCAAATTCAATCTTTAAGATCTTATTATTAGATTGTCGGGTTTGAAAGATAGTCAGTTATATAACATAGATTTTCTGCTTTTGCTTTCGCTCGGTTTTTCACATAGATCATCTTTTTATCAAGTGCAAAATGATAATATAGATTTTTGGTGAATATTCATCGATTTACATTAGTCGTAACTCATCATGAACACGGAAGTAACAGTGAACATGACTTATATTATAGCATCTAGTTCTTGGCCGTGATAATTATGAGAAGGCAGACTCGGAATTAGAATCTAATGAGTAGTTCGTCAAAAATATTTTTTCTAGCTTGAGACTTAGTATATAATACGATTATTCTCGTAATGTTAGATATAAAATTGAATTTTGGACAATATATTGAGACAGTTGAGTCGAGGAATAGAGACGATTGGCGCTCATATCGAAATAATAGAAAAGAGAAATCATACAAGCAGTTCAGACCAGTTTTTGCTAAGATTTTTGTTTGGCGTACTTTGCCATTTCACGAAAACTAGTGTTTATTTTCATAAATAATATGCATTCATTTTTATTTTCTATTTGAATGTTGAGATTCACATGATTTTATAAGTCGTTAAGATATGTGAAATATTCAACGAATAAAAATAATAATTTCTCTGCATAAGAAGAGAACAATATTTTTGTCACAATGAACAATCTTCAATTTAATGAGTTTATGAAAGTGTATCTAATTTTCAAGATAAAAAAACAACATGATACCTTTCCATTCAATAGAAAGCATCTACTATCATATTGTATTAAAAGTATCTTGTTTCAGTTCTATAGAATTTGTTGAATTCAGAATGATATATGAAAAATTGCATTAGTGAACTGTCATGTTTTTCACCTTTTCAAAATATCGATCTCTACCATTCATCTTTGATAAAACTGTGAGAATAAATCATGTTTCTAGCAGAGAGATGACGATATAATTTTTAGTCTTATACAATAATGCTAGGAGATAACATTCAACAAGTGAAGATTGGAAAATAGTTAGACTTATAATCCATAGTTCGTGTCAACCTTGTTTCTATAGATTTAATTTTCTTGTATGTTTGAAAAAACATGACGGGATAATAATTTTGGCATTAACCTTTTTGTTTCCAAAATCCTTATTTCACCAGATAATGAAGTTTTAATGTTTCAAAAAATGACTTGTCAAATATGATTTCCTAATTACAAAATTACTTTATTATACAAAAATTACTTAGTTTCTTAAAAAATTCAGTCCTGTCACGACTTATATTTTGACGTCATGTTATTCCAAACAAAGCATAATCATAAAATACATAAAAGTATAAAAACTCTAATAGGAAAAATACGAACAAGTTTTTTCCCTCTATCATTTTTCAAAAAACGCATATGGTTTCAATAGATAACAAAAATCGAGCAATATAAATAATGCATTGATCTCATTTATGGATGTATAATTATGTTGATAATTTTCTATATACGATTAGTTTTCCTGCGGTAATGTTTAAGCTCATTCCATGTGACTCGTGCTATTAATGTAAGAAAATTTCATTTCCAAATTCTGACACTAAGAGCTCTTTCTAAAAGTTCATTTAATAAAAATCTAGTTTAAAAAAAAAACCATAAATATGCATGATTTATTATATTCCGTATAGATACCTATTTTACTATGCAAAATACATGTTCATGTTAATTTCTATCATAGTGAAAATCCAATTGTTCCTTGATTTTCTCACAACTATAGCAAATCATTCAAATCGAAAAGCAACTGATCGACCCAGTTCGAATTATATTGTTACATGTTCAATTAATGAAAAATAAAATTATGGTACATAATAGATGTAAAATGATCTTTGTAAAATATGTAACACAGGAAAGAAAATTTTTCTCAAGCAGTATTTTCAGATAAGAGCTTTATATCAGGATTCATTTTATCTATTCGACTAACCGAATACAAAGAAAAAGAATGAAAGATTTTCGAACTTAAAAATGTTCAAAGGAAATTCTTTGTTCCTATTACTTCGTTCGCATATCAATTGTTAGTAATAATTATTCTAAGAATTAAATAGAAAACAACTGAAACTAAGGAAGAAGTCGATTAACATGTACAAAATAGTAGGAAATTAGCATAGGAATATTTCGTTCGACTTTCTATTGTTCAAAAGCAGTTATATTACCAAGCAAAGTGATATTAATGATCTATTCAATTTATAACTCTTGTATGGAAGAATTTGTATTCGTCACATCGTTCTACTCTTATTACACTTGAGCGAGATTGAAAAGAAAAAGAATAAATGAAAAAAAAAATATATGATACGACAAGAGAAAAAAATAAGTTATATACAGGTTCATTTTCCATGTCGAATCTATGTAAGTAGTAGATGAAGAAAATGATGAATCTATCGTGTTTTTTCCTTCATTTTCTCATGAGCATATCTAGACATAGTCTATCGATTGTAAAATAATCAGGTAAACTGAAATACTCATTTTAGGATTACCGAAACCAATTTTATTCAACATAAACAGAAACATTCTTTCTGCTAGAACGGTGTGTTATGTTATTCAATCGATTGCGAAGGAATTTCAAATAACTACGCATGTTAAAATTTCTCAGTACTTTACGAGGAAATGTCATGCCTTGAACTGTAGATTATCAAAGCGTTTTGAATAGAATTAGTTTTAAATTATCTTCACAAGAATAAATGAAGTGTACTCATAGCAGACATAGGCATTATGTTTTACATAGCGCATTGTATTTTTATACAAATGTAAGTATTTAATTAATGAATTTCCGTAGTTGAAAAGTAAAAAAAGCATGTTTGGGTCATTTGAAAAATATTTAAAAACAACTCTTATCTCTTAATTATGAAATTTCTAGAAGTAAAGTTTTAATCTATCGATGAGTTTTACTTGATCCGTAAATGTTGATCTATTCAATAGGTTCATATCGAATGAAATATTTACACACGAATGACACATACTATGACATAGTTGAAACTCATCTTTTTCCTAATATTGTACTTCAAAAAGTATTTATGTTTATATTTCATTTTTATATGGATATTCTCTAATTAATTAGATTACATTAAATTCAGAAATATTTCTATTGTTTTGCTGTTGTCTGCCTTTTTAAATATTGTTCTCTTCGTTATTATGATTCTTGTTCACCCGCAAGAGAATTATATCTCTAGCATATATTATCTATCACGCACAATGGCATTCTTACAAATATAAAAACTAATGCCATAATACTTATTTCCCTTATTTTCTTTTTCTTGTCTCTTTTGTTTTATCATTTTAGATCGGAGTCTAACATATCTGCTTATTGTTGATCAATTCTTCAATTAACATTTTAAAAAATGCGTCTTTGTGCTCTTGTCAGTTTATGCTTGGTGGCGATTTTCTTATTCATGGTTTCATCATCGGTCACTGTTGCCGAAACGTATCATCATCCTCGGACAAGAAAATTGTCCAATGTTGCATGGCTTGGAGCGCCTCATTTTCAGGCTTTATCAAAACGTGGCCGATTCGTTTTTCGTGAAACGCCACATGATTATATGCATGATGCAGAAAATGATGATGCAGAAGATCTCGACCTTCATTCTGATAAACGTAATTGGCGATTATAAAAGACAAAACAAACAACAACACAATGAAATGGTCGAATCAAGGGACAAATATATCGTCTCTTTTTATTTTGAAACAAAAACAACTCATCCCATTTTTTGTAGTGGATATCGTGATTGTATGCATTGAAAGTCATTATTTAATAAATGAGAAGTCTTATTCCCTGAAATATTTTCAAATAATATATTGTCAACAAGAACAAGAAGAAAAACATATATAATCAACAAAATTTTAACAGAAAAAGTTCATATTAAAAAATTATAAAAACTAGGCTAATATGTTTATGATTAGGAAAACGAATAATCAGTTTGAGTTACACGCGATCCAATCTGTATTATATGAATTCATGCTTCTTGTCGAACTCATCTAATGGTGAAAGATTGATAGAAACTACAAGTCTACTATGGCACACATGAAGCCATATGTCATATGCATGATTTCATTTCACTTTTTAATTAATGTTAATCTTATTCAAATAAATTTTTGTTCATTTAAACTAAAATCGATGATTTGTCAACATACTTTATAGTTTTTGTATCTTAATGATGCGAGTAGTTAGATCTTATTTAAGAATTTCACTTATGATTTCATTGCTTCCTTGTATGTCGAGGGTGCTTCATATTCTATTCATGTTTGCCAATGATTTCTATTTCTGTAGCATTGAAAAGTAAACACTTTTCTTGTAAAAATAATCCTTCTATTGAGACAATACATCGCACACTATCGTTAGTCATCATTCTTTCCAGTTTCCAACATCATATATTTTGTTGCCTAATGAAATGTAAATATTTTTTTATAGAAAAATTTGAGACGTGACGACATCAATAAATTGACCTAATTATAAAAAATTTCCATGACTTACTGAACATCATAGATCTTTTAATAGAGATAAATCGAAATAAATATGATGTTAAAATATAGATTTTCAATCACATTGGAAAAAGAATTAACTACTTTTCCACGAAGATAATAATTTTGTATTCAATCGAGTACAATGAATTATGTAAGTGATTTTGTCTTCGATATTATGGTATTATCAATGATAAATAACATTATTGCTTTAGACGTGCGGAAATAAAAGTATCCATTTCTGTCTTGATACTAGTCATATTTTTGGAGGCAAAAGAACACAAAGCCTTAAAAATCAAAGTTTTTAGCCGAATGTACTAAATACAATTTGCATTCTCTTTCTTTACCGAGTAAAATGTCAATATTTGCCTTCATAAAATTAAAAGTTATCACAAAAGTGTGTTGGCTTTTACACTAATTCATTTTATCGCTTCTTGTTTTACTAATAGAATATTTGCAAAGTGAGCTAGACACTAGTGAATTATCACTAATATTGTTAACACTATCATTTTGTGCGGAGCTACAATGGTTACTGAGTATCTAACAACTAATTACAACGAGTTCAACGATTATTTGCCATTTTACTCGATTTCTTAGCTAATATTTATATCTTACGTAGTTTTAAGCAACGATTATTCATTAACAAAAGGCTGACGACTGTTGGGAAATGTAACACTTTTACGAATATTAAGAATTTTCTTTCTTTTCAATCAGTCTCTAGTGTTTTATTCGGCTTCATTGCCCAATAATTTTCGAAAACAGTGATCCATCATCTCTCTCTCTTTCTCTGGTACTCTCCGTAGAGTCGTACATTATTGAGACTATCAATTGTGTTGATTAAATTTTATTGTTTCATTTCGTGTTTTAGTACATATATACATGCAATAGGGAAGTCAAATATCTTTATCTTTGACATAAGACAAATAATGATCGGTAAAGTCAAGAATGTGCAATATTTCATGAAGATTTCCATCCTATGTAACGAATAAAATTTGTCAGAATTTTTTATTACATAGTCTATTTTTCATCTTTTAGTCACTGAGGTAGAGTTCGTTTGTCTATTGACAACGAGTTGAAATGGTCGAATTTCCAAAAATAAATATAATTTCCCGTATAGAACTCTCAAACAAGTAATATTCTGACAAATCATTTGATGCATCAACGATTCAGTATATAAATTAAGATCGGTTTTATCGAATTTCTTTTAAAGGAAAACATCCATGTATGTCGATACGAATTCCCTGGACATGTAAAGAATATGAGTAGCCATCATCAGTACTCGAGGGACTAATGTAAATAGTGAAATACTTTTCTTTTTTTGTTGAATATAAGTCAAGTCTATTATTTTTAAACAAAGAACGTTATTAAAATGAGTTCAAAATAGTCGATCAAATTTATTTAATTGTGTTCTTTATAATACTTTTGATAATCATCATTCATATTTCAATAGCTTAATCACTAGTTATATGAATATTGACTGATATTGATGTGGGCGGAAATCATATTCATATCCAAATAGCAGCTGTATAACTTCTGATTGATCTGTGTCTTTAGATTCAGCATTAACTAATCGTATCGAACATTATAAATGCGTTTTGATATTACATTTTGAAAGACATTCTTTATACAACGTTCGACTATCGCTATCTGTTATTTGTTAGTGGATATCAAGAGTGGCATCTAAATTGTCACGCGTAGTTTTGAATCAAGACAGAAATCAAATATGATTTTTGATCTACTTTAAAATAACTCTGTTGTTGTATGAACCAAGGCACTGAAGTTGGCTGCTTCTTCATCAGACATTATGCAATGGAATAGAACAATGACTATAATTGGATTTGGTTGTTTTGACTGGAATTCATACAAAATCAATAAAATATAAGCGATTCTTAATCTTAAATGGAAGAAAAAGTGAATAACAACGTAGTTTTTGTTCTGTACATTGAAAAAAAACACATCTCATCTTTTAGATAGTAGTCTAATGATTTTCCTGATACTTAGTGCTTTTCTAGTAACAATATTCCATAGGACAAAAACTTCAAGAGACGATAATCATATTTAATTGATCTACTTTCCCTTTTGCAATTCATTTTCTTATCTCAACACAAGAGCAGAACTTACCCTCGGATTCTATATCTTAAGAAGTGCATTAAGAGCCAAGAAACTTTCATATGGACATCTCGAATATTTTTGAACTGTACAGTAAAATACGGAAATATGATTTTACATGAGTGTGTCGCCCAATAAAATAAGATGATTTTCGAGTTTACAGTCCAATAAATATTCCATGTGAATTGGCTAGAAAAGAAATAATGTTTTTCTATGACTTTATCATGAGTTATTCCTTCTCTTTCCAAAAATGTCAACTTTCCACAAGAAAGCCAAAATAAGTTTTGCTGCATTTAAATCGGAAAGAATTGATTTCTTTATCAATAAATGATAAGAGTACGAAAAAAGCGGCATTTGGATGAACGGTTGTCATTAAAAGAAAATATTCAATGTAAATATATGAATTCAGTTCTTAAAAACACTGCTCATTGATCGTTTAACTATTGAGACAACTCATTATTGATTATCATTCTAATTTGGAAATATCCCGTACATGAGAAAAAGAGTGACAAGCGAACTGCGATAGCTATCTTCATTAGAAAGTCCATTCAACAAAATATTGGAAAATCAAGAGTATTTGATTCGATTATGACTCTCTTACTCCTCGTTTATGAGTGTATATCGGCATGTTTTTGTTTTCAAGATCATCGCAATACAATGGAACAAGTATCGTCCCGTTTCGTCGACATCCCCTTAATTGTCCCGCTTGGTCGACAGAAATGTTTTTCCTATTTCGTCGACAACATGTTTTTCTTACTTTGCCGAAAAACATGTTATCCCTTTGGTATACCCCGCAATTTAGTAAT
This sequence comes from Rotaria macrura, assembly GCA_900239685.1. Lineage (NCBI taxonomy): Eukaryota > Metazoa > Rotifera > Eurotatoria > Philodinida > Philodinidae > Rotaria > Rotaria macrura. Next base: position 112,329 of record OENT01000190.1, read on the forward strand.
CAAACGCTTGGTCGACAAGTTGAGGTCCAATTCATAAATCATTAAATGAGTATCCAGTTTTCTAAAGTTAAAAGTCACTTGATCTATGGTTTAGTGAATAAAAGTCAAAATTCAATTTGATATACACACAAGTTTGATTTGATAAAATTTTGCAATTGTCGTTGAGTTTTTCTACTTATGAATCGGAAAATCGCTCTGACTGAANTTCAGTCAGAGCGATTTTCCGATTCATAAGTAGAAAAACTCAACGACAATTGCAAAATTTTATCAAATCAAACTTGTGTGTATATCAAATTGAATTTTGACTTTTATTCACTAAACCATAGATCAAGTGACTTTTAACTTTAGAAAACTGGATACTCATTTAATGATTTATGAATTGGACCTCAACTTGTCGACCAAGCGTTTGATTACTAAATTGCGGGGTATACCAAAGGAATAAGATAGTTGTCGGCGAAATAGGAAAAACATTTCACTCGACCAAGCGGGAAATTCCTCTAATTGGACTTAATTAGTCGACTAAACTGGACTTGACCAATGTAACATAATTAGTTTAATAGCAAGAAAATATTTCTAGAACCTTTTTGAGACTTCAAAAGCTTAAGAGTTTTATAAAGTTATTTGCTGTTTATCTTTGAACTATCATCGATAGTGTGAAGGAGGATTAAATGGCTGAGATCAACTTAACTAAGAGAGAACTGCATAGCTAAACGAGAAAAACAACATGAATGGTGTCACTTTCTTAACTTCTCTTCAGATGTTTCGAAAAGTAAGAGATGATATGTGATCATAGAGAACTTCATATCGTATAATATGAACTCTGGATTTATAATACCATAATGGCAAAGAACTCTTCATTAATTGATGTTTATAAACTACTTTCTGTTTCAAAGAAAATCTACAAAGAACTGCATATATATACTGTGCCGTTTAGACTGTACTAAAAACATATAAGACAAGATTTTCTATTGCTATTTATAAATTCATGAGTTACATAAGATATCACTTGCTTTCGCCAAGACAGATCATTCCAATAATTGGTCTGAATCGGAAGCCGGGAGATGAAAGTGACTTGATGATTCCTTATGTTTGATTTTATCTGATCCTATTGTAGAAATTTGAAGGAATCCCACGTGAGCCTTGGACTCATTTCTAGTTATGTTACCAGGTATTTACTTACATCTAATTCAGAAAATAGGATTCATCGTTCGTATCCGTTTGTAGATCCGTCTTCCGAAGTCCGATCGAATATTATCAGTGATTTGGATATGATAAGATCCTGCCGGATGTAGTTCGGATTCGTTCGCCTGCATGTTTTCAATCCGTGTCATTCATCAGAGTAACAAATCTTCAACCAGGACACTTACGAACTTTTCGTTGAGTATTAACATTACTCCTGATTCTAAATAGGACATGCTAGTATTAACAATGAGCGCACCATTGTTTCATACACATGATAACTGAAATCTTATCATATATTTTATGCATGTTTATTCAAATATGCTTGCTCGCGCCATCTATTCATTATCGCACGATATATGCTCAAATAGCAATAAAGTTTCTTTGACATCAATAGATGTTGTTCATTTTACACGCATTTTAATGAAACCGACATTCAGATATCATTTCTTCGTTCCTCTTTCATTTTACGACGAATCAATCACTAACTAACTATAGATTCATCGAATCAAAAATATAAAGAAAAAAGCATTTCTTACATTTCAACGAATTTTATTTCATTTGATTATATTGATCATTTGGCGACGTATACAAAGATTCAATAAGCTTTTTTACTCGTCATGGCTTCTAATCCGATTGAAAAATATCCTTTAAATCGTCGTAAAGATCATGTGAATCGAAATTTTCAAATTTTTGATGATATTAACAAATCAACTAGAAAGAAACATTCTTTAAAAGTCGAAAACAAATTCAAAGTTCACAAACCGGAATTCATTCTTAGTATTCATCATAAAGAAAGTCTCGATACTAATAATGGTTTACGTCCATTGATGTCTTTGTTAAAAGAATATAAAGGGAAAGAAATCTATCAACCGGATCCACGTTCGTCACTTCACATAAAAGGTTTAGATAATGTCTATTATAAGACACGTAAACCCTTACAAACACATGATGTGTGTAAACGTTTTAAACCGGGTATGCCCGTATGGGTCTATTTTACAACAACATGTGAAACATTGGACAATTATTTATTAACAAACGAGAATGAAATTATTGATTACACACCGAAAGAACGTCTGCATTACGGTTATCGTGGTCGCCTGCAGCGTGAGCAATTAAAAATTAAACAAAACAAACAAAAACAAATCATTTCATCGTCTACACCTGATCCATCGCTGGCTTTAACAACCGTTCGTAAGAATGCTCCACTATCAACCGTATGTCATCTGATAACACTTGGCTCATTTCTTGACTGTGGCACATATATTGCTCATGCATCGACATTATCGGATATTGATAAATTTGAAATTGAATTTCGTAGCATTCCACAATCAATTTATGTACGTTCTATCAAAAATCAAGATTATTTAAATACGAATGATGACTTACTCTATAATAAAATTCTTTATTCAGTATTAATACCACATGATCATATTGAATCATATATAGTCCTTAATCATCAAGATGATTTTATTGACATATTTATTCCACTTCTATATGCTATTAAACCGATACAAGAGATTGAATTAGATGACTTAGGTACAAGACAACGTACACGTGCAACAAGATTTCATCGCTTTGAAACAAGACACATTGCACAATCATCTGTTATGCATGTACGAATACCAATGTTAAATACAAGTAGTAAAATGATTAATGATTTAGCTAGTAAATTACTTGAAAATAGTATTAAAATCTTATATGGAAATATAAAAATTATTCATTTACCAAATGATTTTATAAATCCATACGAAAATTTAGAATTTGGAAATTATCTTTGTAATTATGCTTGGCATATGCTGACATCGCTTGGTTAGTTTTTATTGTTTCATCCAAGCTTTCATTGAGAATCTATGATTATTTTTCGACGTTTACTTTTCAAGAGGATATATCTCGCCATGTGTTAAATGACTTTAATTTAGATGAAATGTTCTCAAGCTCATTTGAATGCATTAAGAAAAACAGTAAAATAATTCCGATTTCCGTATCTTTTTCTAATTGTAAATTTTCAAGTAACTCCTATTGGGAAAAGTTGAGTATATGTGATATTTTCATATATAAAACAATTCTCTTGTTCATGAATATATGTCTTTCGAAAGAGAACTTTAGAGAAACTAAAATTCGTACGGTTCAGTTTGTTCATGAATAATTTAAAGAAGAATGTTAACTTTTCGTCACTTGAAATAGTTAGTTCTATTCGACAATGTCATAAATGAATCTCAAAGTAGAAAATCGATTTAAAATCTATCGGCATTGCTCTCAAACAAGGTCATTACGTCGAGAAAATTAATCGTGCTGCTCTTGTTTTGTAATGCTATGTATCTTCGAGTTGCTCATTAATAATAATTTTGTCAAGTTTTATGATAGATGCATGTTTGGATGCATTTAAATAAACTCACCATGTTAAGTTCGATCAACGATCGATTAAGAGCTCTACACTGAGAAGATTAGCGAAAGCAAATGCAAACCTTGCTTTAATTTTTCACTGTAACACTATGCCGTAATCTTCACTCATTCATCGCGACTAACTCAATTTTCGTGATAGACTATCGACAATAGTTATACGCATAGCCAAGATTGAAAATATCAATAGCTATTGTTTTCAATACAATAAATAGTTAAATAATTCCATTTTGTTTTTCTAAATTACAGTTCAATATCACTGATACAATCATAGATTACTTTGAAATCAAAAAGATATTAGAAGATTGTTCAAAATTAATTCTTTTGATAGCAAGGCATACCCTTACCTATGTAAAAAATATACTATTATCCCCACTCCTGCCAAACTCGTGAGAGAGATTTGTTTAAAACAAACTTAAAAGATAATCGAATTCATGAAGAACAACATGTTTTATTTTGGTTTCTGCTTTTGAATTTAACAAATCTTGTCTTTTGTTAATCTTTTATAATTAGGTTATCGTCTCAAAGATAAACTAACTGATGAATTCGTATCAAAATTAGTTGATATTTCTAATGATTCTTCATTATTCTATCATGCATTACGTGATTTATGGAAAACATGTAAAGGCAATCGTTTTCTGGATATCTATATTGTATTATCAAATAATACAGTAAAATATTCAGATGTTGCTGCACGATGGTTATTTGATTGTACGACACCGAACTATTGTTATGTACCACGTGTAGTTGTAACTCCAACACAAATTCTACCTCAACCTATGCGTCCCATGAAAGAAAATCGTGTACTCCGTGGTGGACGCTTTGGTTCATCGTTTGCATTTTGTCGCGTATTATTACGTGATGAAGATCTTGTAACGATGTCAGCTGAAACTGTTGAACAATGTCGTCAACGTATATTAGATTTAATAATGCAAGATTTAACTATAGCACAAACTGATTATGAATATCTTCATTGTTCAAACTCACAGTTACGTGATCGATCATTTTGGTTTTATAAACCAAATAATGGTAACACAGCTGAAACCATACGACAGTGGATGGGTAATTTTCGTCATGAATATTCTGTTTCATCTTATGTTACACGTATGGCACTTTGTTTTACGGGTTCAATTAAAACATTTGCAATCGAGAAATTAACTGAAATCGAAGAAATTCCAGATATCAAGACAATTGATGGACGATATATTTTCACTGATGGTATTGGAAAAATTAGTGAACCAATGATGAGACGAGTTTTCGAAGCATTAGATCTTAATCAAACAACAGGCTACTTGCCTTGTGCTCTTCAAATACGAATGGCAGGCATCAAAGGTGTTTTAGTGAAAGCACCAGAACTTGGTATTTTAATTTTGTTAGATGAAAATTTTATTTTTAACAAATATCTATTCTCTACTATCAAGGTTTACGTGAAGTTATACAAGTTCGTCGATCACAAATGAAATTTGAATGTGATCATTATGATCTTGAAGTTATTGATTATTCGAAACCATGTAATTTAACGTTAAATCGACAAGTTATAACATTACTTTCATCTCTTGGCGTTCAAGATATTGCATTTTTACACATACAAAATGAAGCACGACTTCGAGCAACCATGGCCTTATTAAAATGTCGAGAAGCTATCAGTTTATTGGATAAAGTTAGATATTTTGAATTCGAAAAAATTACAAATTCAGGAAGTATGTTTTTTATTTGAAAATATCTGACATACAAAAGTCACTGCATCTTTCATTGAACTTTGTGGATAACTACATGAGCAAAAGTTTGCAATGAATTGATCCTTGCGTGAAAATTTAAAACAGATCATCGCTCGTATAGAAGTGTTCCAAGGCACAACCTTTGCAGAGATGAAAAAAAAGTTTCTGTTATTTTGTGAGAAACATCGAAAACTCCATCACGTTCTTTGTTAGCGTTCTCGACAGTTTGATTCCGTTCGTTCATAATGTGTACACACTTTTGATCGAAAATGATCTGAAAGATGATAATAGCCACTTTTTTATCAACAAAGATACACTGTAAGTGCTACATTATGTATCTAACTTAACACTATTAAAGTAATCAATGAGAATCTATCGAATTAGGTCCATATTTCAAATATAATCGTGTAGCCAAGTTAGTTGACAATAAGTAAGATTCAAGTAAAAATAGACACTAGACTTAAACAGTTTAAAGCTATCAAAAAAACAATATGTTCCATGTATTGTTCAGAAGAGAAGAATGAGCCATGAGTACTATTGAAGCTAGAGAGAATTTGAAAGAAAAATAGTTCCCACAAAAACGAATACAATTTTCGAACTTAAAATTTTCTCTTATGAAATACACAATTGATATGTTTTTTTGAGTATGTGTCAACCATTGAACTACTCTTTTGTTTAACACTTTGATATCGTTCAATCGAGTATCTTTATTGGTTATTGTCATTCAATCAGCTGTGATAAGTTGATCATAAATGTTTTCTTCTAATTTGATTTTGTGATATGAGCTAGAACTTTCGACACAGATACACTTGAAAATTACAAGATATGCAGTAAATTTTCAACCGAAACCAATATATATATATATATATGTCCCAGTATACAAGATTCTTGTAGAGACTGACCCTATCCGTTTGCAATCTGAAGTATTTTTCGAACGAATGTATTTGTTCTCGCGTAAATTTTGCAACTCTCCCCAACAAATTACACTTATATAACTTCAACAAAAACTAGAAGACATTACTTTATTTTACTAATCAAGACAAATGATCGATTAATAAAAATATTCACATGGAAAAAAGCTTGAGTTGTCGTAGATGGTTCATCTTTAACAATAAAAAATCTCATTTATTTGATTTTATTTAATTAATACTGAAAACGATAATATTGATTTTTAGTTGACATATCTCAAGAACCATTTTTTCGTTCACTATTAATTGCTTCATTTCGTGATCGATTACGTTGTTTGAAAAAACGTTCTAATGTTTCAATACCAAAAATGTATGGACGAGCTATGTTTGGTATTATTGATGAAAGTCGAACACTTCAATATGGTGAAGTATTTATTCAACATACATCAAATAATCAACTTGAATCAGAAATCGTTCTTGGTTATGTTGCTGTGACGAAAAATCCTTGTCTTTATCCAGGTAAAATTTTTTTATAATGCTACTTTGTTTTTGAATTCTTCTTCTTTTCGATGACTTTGTTTTATAGGTGATATTCGTGTGTTAAAGGCTATTGACGTTCCACATTTACATCATCTGCACGATTGTATTGTTTTTCCTTGCAATGGTAATACTTGAAGTTGTATTTACAATCAACCATGACGTATTATACTCATTAACGATAGTCGAACCTCAATCGATACTAGATTCCGTAATGTGTGTCGTCGTATTTCAAAGTAGATGCTTTCTTGTTAAGACTTTTGAAATACGAGATTGTAGCGGTGCATATCTGAATAAAATACTAAAAAGTCTCAAGAAAGACTTGGTAGGTAAATCAGACAAAGATTCCATATGAAACTTAATCTATAAAGTATTTGTCTATTCAATATACTAATGATTGTACTATGAATAGCAAGATTAGTTGCATAGTGTTTTCTATATGGATCATACTAGCAAGCTGTTTTCGTTGTTTTTGTAAAATTGAACTGTTTTGTTTTCTTCACTAGGTCATCGTCCACATACGAATGAAATTTCTGGTTCTGATCTTGATGGTGATGTCTATTGGGTTTGTTGGTTACCAGATATTGTACCCAATCCTGAAAATCAAATCCTACCATTAGATTATGATACAACAGAAAAGAAACTTCTTGATCATGCTATAACCATTGATGATGTGGCTGAGTTTTTAATTGATTATATGGCCAATGATTTTCTTGGTGAATTATGTAATGCTCATTTAGCATGGGCTGATTTAGAATTAGCAACAAGTCCACGTTGCATTGAATTAGCACATGACATAGCTGCTGTTGTTGATTATCCGAAAACAGGTATCAATCCTGTCAATGATGAAAAACGTCGCGAATTGAAAGCACCACGCTATCCTGACTTTATGGAAAAAGAGCTACGTACATATGCAAGTCGAAAGGTTCTTGGTAAAATGTATCGTCAAGCACGTTGTGCATATGATTTACATGTTCAATTAGAATATCTTGATGAAAAGCACCTCATTGAAATCGATGAAACATTATTATTTGACGGTTATGAAATGTATTGCAATGATGCTAAACGACAATATGAATTGTATTGTAATAAATTACAACAAATTCTCGATCTATATGATTATAGTACGGAAGCTGAACTAATAACAGGTTGTCAACCATTATTCATCGATGAAAAACGTTCGTACGATGCGGCTGATGTTGCTGGACAAGATTTTAAGCGGTTACGTACAGATACACGACGGGAATTCTTAAATGAATTTATTCGTTACAATGATAAAAAAAACCATAAACGTGATCGTGATGTAACACTCATATCATCGGATCCCGCCATAGCTCGTAAACAATTACAAAAGGCATCGGCTTGGTATTATATTGCATATACAGAAGAACATGATGATCATGAACAATTAATAAAATCGAAATCATTTGCTTGGATAATGTGGGATTTCTTATGTGAAATACGTTCATCTAAAGAACGTATTCATCATTTATCATCACGAACCATATCTGAAGCATTAAAATCGTATTATATAACAATGACAAATGTGAAATCACGTCATATAGCGAATTATGAAAAAGCACGAACAAATTTATATAAATATCTGTTAGAAGATCAATGTGAACATTTATTTGAACCAGCTTATTCATTTCTTAACATACCCGATTTAACTGGTACACGTGTCCGAGTTATTATTGATTCACATAATAATTTAAATAAATCAAAAACAATTATTAATTTAAATAAACAACAATATGACATTGTACCATTGAATATAAGTAAAATCAAATCATTTAATAAAGCCAATCGATTCTATTTCAAACTATTAATGCAACAGCCAGCAATAGCAACTGTACTAGAAATAGCTATTGATTGGGCAGCTAAACATCAATGTTTTACAAGAACAGATAGAGAAGGAACAAGAACTCTTGTTTTAAAGCCAGAAATGTTTTTCGAACGAGCACTTAAAGCTTTATTTAAAGATGTTCCAGCTTGTTATTTACCATCGTTTGATGATGATGATGATGAAAACGATGAAGATAATCAAATGAAAATCATTAATGGATCGATCGAAGATGATACAATATCATCTTCATCAAATAATAACGAACAGCCAGTTAAAGTAACAAATAAACAACTTAATGCAGGTCTATTTTTAACTTATGAACAATGGACTAATTATATGATCGATAAAGTAAGAAAATTAAAATTTCTAGTCTAGTTGAAGTTCAAATTTTCGAAACGAAGAAAACTGATTTGAGTATCGTCGTATCAGAATTGAATCTAATCGATTTCTTGGTGACATGTTCGGAGATTTATTTTTCTACATGCAGAAATCAATGACAAAGTGTGTTTTCTTCTTCACCTAATATAATAAGCATCTGATAATTTCCTAGTCTTAAGATGGATAAATTCGAATTGGTAGAACGAACGATTGAGTCAATCCAAAGAAAATAAAGAGTGAGTTTAAACGAACGAAGGAGATTACCAAAGTAATATATTCCAACATTAAACTTTATTCATCATACCTTGAAAGTTCGAAGTTGCTGAAACTATTTTTATGTGTTTCAAAAGAATGAAGCGGTGTATCTTACACAAATAATACTTTTTTTTTTAGTGGGACTTCCAAGCAATAGCCTACAACTTTCAAAAATTGATACGTGTTTGTAACGATGAAAAAGATATATGTTTTCTCAATGTATGTCATGTACTTCTATTGGCATTACAAAAGATTGGCATAACACGAAATCTTGACAATGCACCTGTGGACCTGAAAGATTCATTGGTTTATCGAGTAAAATTTCATCAATTTTAAAGTAATAAGCATAAATATAATTTGTTATTTTCTATTCAGTTGGATCAACCATTAAATCGTACTTGTCCATCATCTGCACTAAATGAAAGTGTATCAAAACCAGAGTCGATTCCATCTCATCATCCATGATATTTGTTTTCGTCATCTTCACCTTTACGCATCGCATCGATGTTAGAATTTTTCTCCCATATCTAGTCAACGGATAAAGATGTATTAAATCTCTTTTCTTTCTACATAACACAGCAAAAACTGAACTATTTCATTCCGAACTCGAGTTGTCGTTCATTGCCGATATAGCATTGTTTTTCTTTTTCTTTGATCAAACGTGTCTTTCATTTTTTTTTTCTATGCATATATTATTTGATAGAGCAGTTCATTCCTAGAGCTGCTTTTCTTTTCATGAACAAAAGTTTTGATAGATTGTACATATTGCTTTTTCTACGCTTCTTCGTTTTTCTTTCACTGTACATATAGGTTCGTTTTCATCGGATTTTGTTCTTTAGCATGAATAGAAAAAAAACCGAAGTCTTTCACTCTTTTCTTTATCATTCGAGTTAATAATTGTCTTTCTCAATTTGAAAAAATTACAAAATTCTACTGCACAATAAGAACAACTGATATTAATATTTCATGATTTGATGTCAACGAGTAAGATTCAACAATGAAAAAAGCTTAGTGTCATGCGAAAATGGAAGATTGCAAATTGTAGATTATTCTAAACTCATGACTAACGTAACAGAAAACTTTCGTAAACAATGTTGATTAGTGACTGAGTAGTATTCATTAGGCAAAATTAGTTAAATGCTAGCGAAGTCAATAATGTAAGTATAGTCAAAATTCATTGTTTCAAATGTGCTAAATTATTCGTGAAATATGTTTGTGACAACAAGAGTAAGAATTTTTTCAATACAATTTGCATAGCTAATTCAATTTTCTCTCTAGTGATTAGTTCCGGAGAAGACATTACTTTCTTGTGAACTGCATATCTATAGGAATATCATACAGAACCTGTTTTAATTACTAATGACAAGATTTGACGTGGAGGATCACTTGAAGATAAATGATTTAGAAATTTTCCGAGACGGATAAAATTGGATGTCTCAAGTGAATTGATAATCTGAATCTTAAAAAATTGAATGATTGATTTGAATTCATCCAGTATAATTTTTTCTTATCTGTAGTATTACTGATGTGTATCTGGAAAGGTTATATTTTCTATCGTCATTTATGTTTTGAGATCATTGAGAGGTAGATGTAACAATTTTTCTTGCTGGTTTTGCTAGAAAACTTATTTGCAATAATGATTTTTTCATCGTTAAGAACCTTGATAGACTCTATTCATATTATTGCTTGGCAAATTGTCTCGTTAAAATGAAAATAGTAGGTTTTTTCTGCAATGAATTCAAGGATACTACCCACATCACCATGAACGTTAGAATGCAACTTATCTAACACAAGATTATTTGTATTTGGTTTCATATATCAAGCTAATTGTAGTTTTTATTGGAATGAGCAGTACAAATCCAAGAATGTATGAAACCATCTTGTTTTAATCAATTCATACATCAACTGAATTTATTCTATTCTACTTGCTAACTACTGTTAATTATTGTTTTATTTTTGATCGAGATTCGAACACAAGAAGTAAGTATAAATATAAATATATATATATATAATCGAGAACATCGAAAAAAAAACAAAGTAATCATGAGAAGTAAATAGTATTGTGTTGATACCTTGATTAATATTCAGGGTTTATGAAAGAGCATCAGCAACGGATACATACAGTGTGGAGTCCACACTGTGGACTCATGCTTTACGGAATTGTTAGTATTATTACAAGATATTGCGTAAAAGAAAACAAATCCAAAAATTCGATTCTGATATTTAGTTGAACGATTGCTCTAATAAACGTTGCTATGTTCCACAGGATTGAATGAACACGGACGAATTTTCTCTCAAAATGATGAATGAAACAGAAAAGACCTGTTTCCTTGCATAGCTTCTAAGAAAACACTTTTTCCTTACAAGCTTTACATATTGCTTATAAAGTATTTGCTTTAAGTGAAAATTTTACGTTGTTTTAAAGAGCATGACATCTCTCATTGGATGAAATATTAACATAAACTTCCTTGCATACACTTCTCTGCCCAGAACATGGGACGACTTATTCAATAATGATCATTTAAAAATCTTTTAGAAGACAAGCTATTTGAAGGTAGACAAAAAATATAGTTACTGAATCAGTATCTATGTTTCATTTTTGAAAATTCATAACTTTTCTCATGGAACACATAGGATCCATGTGCGAAAAATCGATCACAATAATGATCCGTTGTAGATTACTGATCAGACTGAAACAACCCTATTCCGTGAATTTTGAATATATAATTTAAGTAATTGAAGATACTTATCAATTGTAGGATCTAAGAAAGGGATGGAATTCTCCACTATAACAGCTGTCAGACCCTAGCGTGTGCTCATGATCATTTTCGGAAAATTGATCAATTAGATTTTAAAATATCACAATGTAAACAGTTCCAAAATAAAAAACAAGACATCAAAATAATGAAAAATATAACTTATTTATGCAGAAAGTATTAAATTCTGACTTATGCTGTACTATTCATTCGTTTTGTAACCTTTTATTATAATCAAAATTAGAAAAACAGTATCATGTTAGAAACAATAGCGTGGAAAGAATCAATTGTAAAAGCTGACTAGCATTGTTCTACGTTGGTTATTTTACATTATCAGGGTTCGCAGTGGCCTATGCCTGAAAATCAGGAAAATAGGCATAACACATTTTGGAAAAAATCAGGACACTTTAAGTCTTATCATAGTACTACAATTCAGGATGAAAGCTGCACAAAAGTATGTCCTTCATTAATAGCTCATTGAAATTATTAGATTATATCTCTTCAAATACATATTTCGAGGTCCGTTTTTTCCTTTTCGGTCGCTATCTCTAAGTATGTATTGTGCACGCGTTTTCTTTTTCTCAGGCATGTAGCATTGAGGATGGGACACCTATGCCGATTGGATTGTCATTTTTTTCTAGCCGGAATTGGATTTTTATTAGAAAAATAGATGTAAAAAGAAATAAGAAAAAATCGCATTTTCTCACTTTTAAAAATTCTATATCTATCTTCTCAACACTGAAACCATTTGCCTGCATCGCAACTTCTTCCTTCACTCCTAATTGTTCTTTTCTTGCTATCTCTGCTCTTCGTACATATGAAACAACCAAATTTAAAATAATAAAATAAAAGCGTTTACAAGAAAACTTTAGTAAATCGACTGAAATGTTGAAATAAGAGCTACAAGATTTAATTCAACTACGCATAATTCGAAACAAAATGATATAAATATCAGTAAAGTACAGTTGATAATCACTAATGATGAAATAACTGCTTTCAAAAAAATCAATTAATTCGAAATAATTCAAACTTATACTGATTGCAAGAAAAAAAATGGATACAAAAACTAAAAATTTGCCTACAATCTTTCTTTTTATAGAAAATGCTTAATAAATATTTCTTTGAAGTGTTTATGAAACGTTGACTATAACTGAATAAGACGTTGAAGTGACGTATATGCTGCCCGACGAAGATAAATCTTAAAAAATCAGGATTTCCAATGAAAAGCACGAAAATCAGAACATATTTAAAACTCAGGAAAGTAGTATCACTGTTAGGCCTGCATTATAGATAGCGATCGAAAAATTACAATATACATCAATGCTATGTTTAAAATTTTCATCGTGATTAACATGAACCTACACATATGTATGTCATGCTCATTTTTTAATAAATAACTCTTCATAATATTCTCCATCAAATGAAAATTTAATCTTACTCTACATATGACAGTCATGACTGACAAAAAGAGAGTTATTTTTACGTTTTCATAATAGGAAGAATCTGAGAAAAAATGAATATGATTAAATGCCTTGTAGTCCCTTAGTTCAATATCGTTCTTTTTCAAATGATAGCAACATTCATAATTTATTTGTGTCGAATTAATTCGATGCTATTTATGTATTTGGGTTTATTCGTTGGTTGTTTTTGTACAATATTCCTTCTTCGAGAATTTTATTTTCATTCTCAACATCATACATGTCTAAATCTACTTATCATTTTAATATTTAGCACTGATTGTATTTGGGCATTAATTTGTGCACCTGTGGAAACATACGTGCTCAGAGCAACGCTGAATATTTCGATGATTAATTGTCGAAGACACGATTATTTTATTGAATATAATCAACTAATCATAAACTTATGTCGTTATACAACTGCTGTACGTTCATGTTTTAACGTAATACAACCACTTGGTTTTATTTCTCTTAGTTACGAACGGCTACGTACTGTTGTTAAAAGAAATGGAAATTTAAATATGAGCGTTATTGTTCATCATCAACGAGATCTTGTGCGTTTGAAGGCTACTACTATTTGTATTTTTATATGGTTAATACTAGGCATTATTGTTGGTATCTATCATGGGATAGAGTATTCTGCTTCAAATACATGTTATGGACAATATTCTGCAGCTTATCAACCTGTAATAATTATTAACATGTGTTTTATGGTTAGTGCTGCATTGATTAGTGCTTATATATATGGCAAATTATTTTACGTCGTTAGAAAATATCGAAAAAATATGGTTATACCGACTATATATGATAGATGTCATTATAGTTTTACTGGAAATCAAAATAATTTACCTTATGATATTCATAGAAAAGATCTTCGTTTGGCCAAACATTCATTTGCTATTTGTTTATCGTTTTTCTTATGTCGTCTACCATCGATAATTATGATTTTAATACATGCAATTGTTTTGCGATCAGCACCCGGTTATGTTCAATGTTATCTTGAAGAATTTACGGATTTTTCCTCACATCTTGTATTTTTAGCGACTATAACAGATCCAATCACTTTTATTTTGAACCAACCAAGATTAAAGCTAAAATTTTTTCGAATACCAATTATATCCATGTGTTTTAATAAATAGAATACTATATAGATTAAGCATGAATAACGCATAGTAAATAATTGAATACGATAAATTTTTCTTTCCTATATCATACATCTACTGTAGCTAAATGATGATCTGATTGTCTTGAGGAAGATTTTCAATTACATCTGAACACTACAATATGATATCTTTAATTGTTAAATGGTATTAGATGGCTAAAGCGCTCCCATATATATATATGTCCACGTGAATACAGAGCAGCAGCGCGAGGAAAATTTCTTTAGTCGGTTTCATCACACAGATCCTGATAGAATCGAAATACAACCATCGATCTCTTGAATTCATCGATTGACGTCTATGCAAAGAAACTGTATTGATAACATTTTTTTTCTTGAAAGTCTGGATAATCAGTATACTCTATGTTAAATGCCGGGTGTTTATTAATTGTGTTTCGAGACAATAACGAAGATCATAACTTTTGCATCTATACAGAGTTGCACATAAGATCCATCAATCATTCTACTAGTATGTACGCAGATATTAGTTTGAAAAAAATATACGATTTCAAGACTCATAATAATGAAAGAAGGTACGATTCATCTGAAAATCGATGGACGTCCAAGAGAGCAATAATAAAGACAAAAGGAAACTATGAAATATTTTCTCGAAGGCATTAATACGATCAAGACGTATGAACAGTTTCACGTTGAAAAATAGAATCACAATCTTCACATTCTGCTACAATTGATTTTGATAAATAGAAATGGATACGCATCCTTCGTTTCTAGTCGACAAATTTATCAATTTCTCTTGTTTCAATGATGTTATTATTGAAATGCATGCAATCTTAAATGCTAATCAGATCGTACAGAAATAGGAGAGTTGCAGATGTTCTATCTTAAAATTTTACTGATTACGTTAGACAATGACAATCCGATGATTTATGTGCGACAAGAAGTTTCATATTCAATGATTCATTTTTCAATTTATTTTTCTGATAATTTCCACCTGTGAACGGCACCTATAGAGAACAATGATTATCTAATGAATCAATCGATGAATGAATGAATGGACATTAATACATAGTGATTGGCTATCTATACGACTATTATTCTTGTCTTCACATTTTTTTTGTACGGTGGCTATCATTCCATCGTCAATTCATATGATAGAATTTTAAAAAGAGATGATGATTCTCTCTAGTAAGAATATCAAAGTAGTAGGTGTAGATATAATAACAATAAAAATGATGACATCTCTTGGAACAAGCAAGTGGAAAAAATTTTCAACAACGATAAGTTAGTGATGAAACCGATGGCAATAATACTCAAGTTCGTTTTTGAATATCTCTCTATTTAATCTAAAAAATCTCTTTTCAATATTCTAGCGTTCAACAGTTAAAGTTATATGAACATGTACTATAGCATATATTCTTCATTGAAAATTTTCCGAATCGGAATATTCTCTTATGCATAGACATTGTAAATCTAATACATGTATCATGAAAAGTTTAATTCGTGAGGTGAATCATGAAGTCAGCAATAGGTTAGCTCTTCATCATATTGATGATCATTCTGGTGGTGTACTTGACATAAAATGATGGCACGATGTAAAGTTTTAGTTAGAAAAGAGAAAAATCCTATTTTCAAAACTAAATTCTTATTTCATGAATATTAAAACAGTTGTTCAAGATAAATTATTTCTGAACAAGTTAATCTTGAAGTCCAGAATGTCAGTAAGATGAAATCGTTAAATGAATTAATTACACATTCTATTGAATGTCTACATGTTGCTTAATTCGATGGAAAAATCAATGACAAAGAATGATAATCCTAGTCGATATAATATTCATAGTGAACAATATCATCCATGACTGGTTATACTGTAACAGAAATATTTAAACAATTCAATGAGTTTCAAATCAGATAAAATGATTTGTTGTTCTGTGGTTATTTTTATAAAAATTAAAAATGTTTTTAGACAATCATTGAAATATCTCTAGATGTATGGTCATATTGACTCAATGACAATCATTTTCGTGTTGCTTTCAATTGAAATTGTTGATTTGATTGTGTTTTTCTTCATTAATCTACAACATACATATGAAGATTGATATTTATGAATTACATCTATTAAATGTATATCAAATAGCAACTTTTTCTTTTTTTATCATCTTTAGATTTATAATTTAAGTTAAAAAGAGAGATGGATCTTGATCCAATGATGAATACATCACAAGACGAAAATGGTTATTCAGATTATGATGATCGGCCTATTCGACCTATGGATCAAGATGCACTTAATGAAGCACTGGCACGTTTACCGATTCTTATAGATGAAGATGAACTGATGAAGAGTTCAGATCCAAATACGAGGTATGCATCTTGTCGTTTACAATTATGAAACTCAAAATTTCAAACAATCTATCTAATACCAATGTTTTTTTTCTGAAAAATGTCAGTAAAAACTTGCAGCGATTCCTCGTAATGCACATAGTATATGGGTAGCTTGTTTTTCTTGAGCTTTAAAACACAGCCCACGTATTATATGAAAATATATAGACCCCTAATTGATATACAATACTCAATAGTATTGAATATCATGTTTTCATAAGCATGTTTCTGAACTAGAATTGCTGATCTGCGCCTTGTCTCAACAAGTCATGTGTAAGTTGTGAAAGACAAGGATTTTGCAAGATTGCCTTCAAAAAATCCTTAGGAATGTGTTGGCCGATCTGATTGCCGAATATGAGTGAGAGACTAAAAGACCTTCTGTTTTTAAAACAACTGTCACAAGGAGCCACATTTCTTTTTCAAGAATATCAAAAATACGACGCATGCTCGAAATATTTTCAATCGAAGTTCCTTAATTTAGATCGATTATAAATTTTAAAATGTCTCTAAAAATTAATACGAATCATCTTTTCAATTATAATTTGTAATTTGATGAAAATTCTGGTATGTTAACGAACATTATCGATGAATCTTACTTGTTCATATCGGTTGATTAGTAGCAAAAAGAAAACATTGAGCAAGTTAATGTTCACTGAAAAGATCTATGTCTTTGACAAGAATAAGTCGATGCGTGTAATGGATAATCATAAGTAAATATGCTCTTATGTTATGTGTGAAATACTCTTGAATGAGTACGATCTAGCTTAAACTGAAAATTTACAATCATCTTATTTTGCAAGGAATACTTTTATGATGAAACAAATAGAAAAAAAGGTGCGACGAAGAATGTCGCATTTAACTGAGAACTTGAAAAGCATGCTATTCCAGTGAAAAACATTAGCTTAGTGCACATTTAACAATTCTATATCATTGTTTTTTTACTTTTTCGATGATGAATGTCTTTAATTTTAGTATAAAAGCACGACGACAACCGGTTCTTGCATATTCAACAAGACGAAAGAATTTTTCCGGCGTAAAAATCAATCAAACAGTATTAAATATGAGTGAAACACCGGCTAATAATAAACGTAAACTAGGTGGATGTACACCAACTAATAAATTTATAAAACGTAAGTTGAACTTAGATGGAACGAAAGATGATGATTCAATTATGTCTCTGCTTTTAGAAATTGATGCTCGTCAAGATTTGATGAATCTTAAAGAAGAAAATAAAATTTTAGAAGAAGTAAATATATTTCAGTAGAAAAACATATCATTGATAATTTCTTTAATACATATTTAGGCTAAGGCTAATCTACAACTTGAATTAGTTTTATTGAAAAACGTAAGTATATTAAATTGAAATCAGAAAAGTAACACTCGTATTATACTGAACATATTATATAAAAGTCTCTTCTTATGTTATAATCAAAATTTTATAGTTGCCACATAGACAGATAATCTATTTAAAAACATGGCAACCATCGGAAGAATAAGAAATACACCATTGAAAAAAATAATTGTTTCTACTGAAATCTGAGATTTTAATTTGTACGTGGATGTATCTTCAAAAGTATTTATTTTGCCTGTTGTAATGAAAATAGTTAGACAACATGAACACTGGCAGATGATACATATTGCAGAACTATTGTTAGACTCTTTTCTAATCGAACAACATTGACAGGATAAACTGCTCTGAACTGTTCTAGAAATGATCTTTTGAGATCTGTTGTTGTACACTCTCGAATAATTTGATGCAAGTGCATTAAATATAAGATATGAAAATTAGCTCGTAGAATGGAAAATATTTTTTTTTCCGTTGATTTATTTCACGATGCAATAATTTCGATAAGGATAACATACAATACATTCTTGAAGATATAAAAATAGCATGCCTATTCTTTTCCTAATCAACAAGACTGGTAATTAAAAATATAGACAAGATTTACAGCAGACTATATTCAAGAGTTCATCGTTAAGTAAAGTCATTCTGTCTGTTTGGGATGTTTTTTTATTTATCATCTAAGATCATGTTATTCTATTCTGATTTACTCTTAGATTGACATAAAAATTTTCACTTAGGACTTGTTGACTTCTATAATAAAGTAATTCGTTTGAATAATCACTAGTTGTAAGATGTCATCGTACTAAGCAAAATAGTATCATCCGTACGCGATGAATTTCTTCCGAAGCACTTGTACTAGTCACATAATAACATGTAACTGTATGGTCGATGATACAAAAGTCTTCTCTATGTCAATCCGTACCTGATGTGTGATTTCTACTACTCTTATAGAAAGGATATGCATCGTAAATAGTGAACTCGATCTTAAACCATTCTATTCAGTCTTAGAATATATAGTCAGCCACTACAATAGTTTTAAAAATTTTAATTTTTCCAAGAGTCACACGTACTGATTTTAGGAATGTGTTGAAATTCAAGTAGCTCATGCATAGAAGCATCAAGAGCTAGAAAATTTTTCGTTGTTCATAAATAGCAATATCCTGGCATTTCCATTCTCATTCCGATGACTTGTTGTCGAAGTATTGAATAAGAAAAATATTGAGTGATTCTGAATATGTGAATAGGAGAATATCAAGTTAAACTGAAACTTTCATAATATTTAACGTAGTAGAAATCCAATGACAGTAGTCATTATTTCATTATGAGCGCTTAGAAAAGTAAATACTTGCAATTTACGTATTCCTAATCGTTGAAACCTTTTGAATGCTAATGCAGTTCATTTTTCTTCGGTTATTGAGAAAACCATCGACCTAATTTTAATTCATAGTCACATGAAACTGAACTGGAACGATTAAAACAAGAGCATCAACAGAAAATCGAAACAGTTATACACGGTAAGCAGTGCAAGTGAAAATAAAATTATTCTTCTAAATTGAAATTCAGAGCATAATTTACAATGTGAACAATTCAATGTATCGTTGTTGGATAAAGAACAACTAATCATTCAAACAGTAAATGCAACTAATTATCATCTATTATTAGATTTTCTTTTGTATTTGATATTTAGAATATTGAACTTGATAATCTTCGCATTAATCATACGATGTTACTATTGGAAAAAGAAACACTTGAAAAGGTAAATTTGCATTAAAATATAGACCTTCAGAAAAAGTATACTTCTCTACGCAATCAGATTGTTGCTGAATATCAAATAATTAAAGAAGAAATGAATAAAAAATTGATCGATAGTGAAACAACAATAAAGTATGAATTTGATCGGTATGACAAGAATCAAACGAATAGCGGCATGTCTTTATTTTCAGAAATCTTCGGGAAGATATTGAAAATATGAAAATTATTCAACAAAAGGTTTGATCTATGCAATGAGGAAAGAAAAAAGCGTGATTAATTCTATTGGTAAAATCTTTTCAGAAACAATCAACAGCTAAATCATCTTTAGCCACTGGCCGAATGCCAATCAAAGAAATATCAGGTAATACTTACATGTATATTTGGAACAACCTCAGTGCATATTTGGATTTTTTATCAGCCGACCGATCGCGAACTACGAACAATTCTCATATTATCGTGAAAAATAACGAAACTAATCGATCAAAGTATGGCACACATGTGTCCCTTTTTATTTCATGCTCGTTTTTGTCGACTTTAGATCAAATAAAAATATTTCGACTTCAAGTGCACTAGTCTACACAACTTCATCTACCGTCACGAATTCGAACAAGTAAACTTGTATTCATAGTTTCATTTCACGAAAACTCTAATCACACAGTTGCAGAAAAAAAAATCATGTATGTAGAGTCAAATCGAGATTTAGACGAATACCTATGTCATACGGTCTAGTAATCATAGGAGGTCACTTAGGATTGTAGCCAATCTGACACCTTACGATTTTGTACGAAAAGATTAGTGATTGGTTTTAAATTATTCAAACATGATGAGGCTTCGTAAGATAAAGTTCCAGAGGAGAGAAAAGAAGCCTAAGTCTCGTAAAATGATATTAAATGATTTGGATTTGGATGCGATGTGTAGCATTCGGGTTCGAATTTAGTTTAAATGTCACACAACATGAAAATTGGAATCATGTTAGATTGAAAAAAAATTCCAAGTTCCAATCAAAATCTCAAATCGCAAACTACAGCCAAACAAAGCGATAGTAACAATCCTGAGGTTGAAATCTAAACAAAATCCTCATATACGAACTAAATTTCAAATCTATGCAAGATTTATTGCCACCCTAAGGTCGCTCATCATCGATTAAGTTTTCTGAACAATGCCAACCCTCAATCGTGCAGATTTTCACTTTCATTTTAAAAACAACTTAGTAGAGTCGCCAGCGGATGAATTCCATCAGCGTGTTTGAACACACATCGACAGAAAGGTTTATGTTGTCAGAGGTTGACAGTGTTTGAATCATGAAACTATCTTTACAGTTTTCTATTGTGTTTATCGCCTTTATTCTGACGAGTTGATAAAGGATCCATACATCTATTTGATACAGTCGAATTTTTACAGTCTCTATCGTTGTGCATCACATATAACAGCTTATTCAAATATCGATTCTACACTATAAATTTCTTTGCAAGAATAATATTTCAGAACTTTTACTTCGATTGTAGGAAAATTCTTATAATTTTAATTTCTTCAATTAGATGCCATAGTTTAAAATAAATCCTATTGATTCCTATGAGAACATATTGTAAAACTATAAAAAACAGACTTTGTGAGTTAGATTCTCTGCTACCTAAATAAGTCGTCGTGATAAGTTGTTTTATTTTTCAATACTAAAATTAAATTTCAGATTAACATCTTCATCTACAAATAAACCGCCTTTACAAAAATCGAAAGTCAAATCCAATTCTGTCATTGATGACAAAAATAAATCAACTTTGACAAATAAGCATACAAATTCAGTATCTACACACACAAAACCGAAAATAGTCGCTACGAATTAATATTCGAATCCAATCCAGGTATAATAACTAGTCGCTTTGTTTTTGTTGCATAATATTAAAAAAATATGCTGCCTCTCCACTATGTCAGATAATTGTCGATAGTTCTTGGTTTCTTTCTTTTTTTAAATATACACATGTACTCAAATGCAACACTTCCTATTTTATTCCACACTTTGTTTAATGTACATTTTGTTCCTTGTGTCACGTTGTTTATGATATTATCTAGAAAAGAAGAGACGCTTTTTGTTTTATAAAGAGATACCTTTTTGATTGATC
The DNA here is from genome assembly GCA_900239685.1 of Rotaria macrura. Lineage (NCBI taxonomy): Eukaryota > Metazoa > Rotifera > Eurotatoria > Philodinida > Philodinidae > Rotaria > Rotaria macrura. The sequence goes on from OENT01000190.1 coordinate 134,476, forward strand.
TATTTTCTTCTTTTCAATAAATAATATGGAGTAAAATGTTAACCGGATATAACTTTGTCTGCTTTTCGAAATGAAAATCTAACACAAGTCTACGTTAAGAATATGACATTCGAAAATCGAACTAGTGTTTTGATTCATCTATCCTATTTGCCGTCGAAGTAAAAACATGGATAAAGACTATAACATAAGAATTCGTACAACCAGTAATCTGCAATTTTCACGAAATAAAAGAGGATACGTTCATACCATCATCGTCCTGATATTCAAATAGGACCATGCATTAATTCAATTCAATTCGATTGTATAGAATTATATTGATTTTCAGCAATCGCTTCAACTTTTTATTAAAATGACTACGAAAGTCACAACTCGATTCGAACATTTAAATATGCTAGCTCTAGTTTTGTTTGTTCTTCGTTCTACACATGGAAAAATTCTAATATGTCTAAGATGGTTTTAGCATAAACCAGATGATTTCAACAATGAAATTTTAAAGAGTAATACCGAAAATTATCTTGATATACAGCTCATACTTTTCGAAGACTACGATTCAATGTCATGAGAAGAATATCCGAGAAAGATCTCATAAACTAGATGAATTGTTCACATTTTGGCTTCATTGTATGAAGGTTGATCAACATTCTCAATAGGCTTCGAGCACAACAAGTCGAGTTTGCAGAAAACAATACGCCTAAAACACTAGATTTGAATTACTTTTTTTTTGCCGAGTAATAATACTTTTGTGTTTCAATGCATTTATTATTGAACAAATAAACATCCGAAGTTGACAAATTTCGATCTTAGAAATTTTTAATGTTCAAAACTGTTGGTTTTGTGAAACTTTTGAACTTGGATATTGTCTACTTTGTATCTGGCAGTAACAATATTTCTTTACTTGTATGCTAGATAAGCTAAGTTTTGATTGATTTTCGTTCGAAAAAAAGTCAAACAGAATGATGAACTTGTTGAAATATTCATTACACGTATAATTCTTTATTGTCCTTTTATGTGTAACTCTTTACACATAGTGCATGTCGTTGAGAGTTTCATCAATTCAAGGACTTTTCCATGTAAGTTATTCATTCAAAACTGCTATGTCAACATGAAAGTAGTTTATTTATTAACTTGATCTCTACGTTATAGACGATAAAAAACTGGTCTTAAATGGTGATATATTTATCCCATGTCAATATGAAAATCGACAAAAAGGTTCTACATGTGTTTGTCTCAAAATTCATTTCGAAAGATGCATGCCTACGTCTAATATTGAATCTGTAGTTGCCTTGAAAAATTCAATTTTCAATGATGAAATGAATATTAGTATATATTTGAAAATTCCAGTTTTCTTTTGCATTGCTTAAATGTAAATTCAAGGCTTGAAATAGAATATAGATGGAGAGAGAGAGAGAGAGAAATGATTACCATTCATACACGAGCAGTATCAAACTACGACTTTCTGCTGTTTTAAAACATATTTAATAGTTTTAACGTAGATGTCTTATTAGAATTGATAATACATAGCGACGAATTTCACCTTATACGAAATAAGTGTCTGCTTTTTTATTTTGGTTGCATACAGTAGAAAAAAAGATCTTAGAAACAAATGGATGTAATTTGTAACAATGAAATTAAAGGTTTTCAATGTAAATTTCTCATGGTTTCAAGTGACTTTTAAAACGCTTCATTCACTGAATCATTTTAAACTTTTCTTTTAACAGATACAACTCAACAAATGCATAACATGCTTCTTCCATATTAGAATATGTATTTCTTAATAAAAATATATGCTTAGGTTGCCGAAGAACAGGTTAGAAGTTAAGACAAGAGATAGTAATAAAGTAAATCATTTTTATCATACTTTTCCAAATGAAGAACAAATGAATAATAGATAAGAAAAGGAAAAAAAGAGAATATGAAGACAACTTGTTGTCTTGGTTTCTTTCACCGTAGAATAAATAAGTCTCTGTGAAACTAAAATCTTTCTATTAAACTGCAATAGGAGGTTGTTGCTGTTGTTGACTTTGAAGTAATTCATGATGTGGTTGATAAAATTTATGACCTGTTGGCTCCGTATGATGATGTACAAAACTACTTCGAGGTGTGCTACATTGATGTGAAAGAAACAGAAATGAATATTTTTTGTCAATATACAAATTTCTAAAGAAGAAAAACAATTACTCAAGTAGAGTAGCTGGACATGGATCGATTTCTTTCGGCGTGAACTCGGTTTTATACATCGTTGTATCATCAAATGGAACCGATGATCTCAAAGCAGTATTTTCAGGTTTAAAGGATCGTTGTGGGCCAGAATCGTGTGGAAGATAGTGACCTAAGAAAATAAAACTGCTTATAGAATAAAAGTCGGTATGTTTCTATTACCTTTATACGTTGATAAACCTTCAAATGGCATAGTCGGTGGTTCATAGCCTGCTTGAGATCGTATAGCTGGCGGTCGTCCTCCGGCCCATTGTCGATAATCACCCAAGTATGTCGTACTTGGATCGAATTTCGCATCAATTCCACGTCTTTCAATGGGTTTAATAGGTACTACTTTCGCCATTGGTTTTGGTGTAAATTCAGAATTGTAGATGGTATTCAAGTCCATGTCAGCATTATTTGCACGGTATGGATCCGGCTTGTGTGTTTGTAAAGGTTGTACTTCCCAAGGTTTATAATCAATTTTATTTGTTGTTGCATCATCAAATGGAGCATTTGATCGATAACCTTGAAAGTCCGGCTTCATGGAGCGTGTTCGATCAACTGAAAAAACCAAATGTCAAAATAAACAAGAAACAAAATGCTATTCTCTTACCGTCTTTGGGTGTAAAATCTCTTCGATGTGTTGTCATTGAATCTAAAGACGCCTGATTTGGAACGTATTCTTCTCGGGCACGTTGAAAACGTTCTTGTTGTGGATGAGGGATGTAATCTGTACGATAACCGGTACGATCATCAAATGGATCTCTCGATTGTAAAATTGATTGATCGGGTCGAATAGGTTGACGTGTAGATCCTTGATGTTTTAAGTAATCAGTGGTATATGTACTTTCACCTCGAAATGGATCCGATGGTGGAACCTGCATTGTTGAAAAATAAAATATAAAAATGACGATCAGAAAAAGAAATAGTTGTTTTTATAAATCTTACATATCCAGCATCGTGCCGGATAGGCTCCACTCGACCCGAATCCCATCGGCGATAATCGGCTATTGAACAAAGAATTATGTATAGTAACAAAGTTAATTAGAGTTAGAGTTACATATATATATATATATTTATTCATTATAAAAGGAAGTTTACGGTCGTTTTTCATTAAAGTGTTTATTCTCAATAGTGGATGCTTGAGTGTAGCTTGAGATTTTCAAGAAATAGAACAGAGAAGTGCGCTTTTCATAGCCTTGAGGAAATTCAATATTGTACGTTAATGAAAATTCATACAGATATCTTATTATGGCTCAAATCTGTGAAAACTTGTCTTTGAATACTTCGAATCAAAACTAGCTAGAAATATGATTTTGTTCGATCTCGATTATTTTGTTACTCTTTATCTGAAAGGTTTTGTTAAAGTGTTTGAACCTTCCGGCATTGTTACAAAATAATTTCAATTACATCAATTCAGTTTTAGATTTTTCATATCTATCATGATTGAAAGAAACATGTTTTTTTTTAATATGAAGTCTTGAAACTTATATCTGCTAAATTACTTCGATATGTTGGATCTCCTTCAAATGGAGCCGCGACTGCCCGTTGACCATCATGTCTGATTGGTTGTCGTCGATCACCATCTTTAGCTGAATTCATAGACAACACAATAAAGTATATCATACTTGTATTCATTTCTCTTACGTGTGAATTCCTTATTATAGCTTGTTAAAGAATCGAATTCACCATGAGGAGTATAAACTTCTTCCGGTTTATATGAACGTTGTTTATCAAGTGAGTATCGGATAAAATCATGTCTAAATAATTGAATTTTATTTTATTATTTCAATTCAATAATTCCATTACTTATGTGTTGTTTCATCATCTAATGGTGCTGCACTTGTCATTAATTTATAATCAGGTTTAAATGATTCTCGCATGCCACTTTCACGAGGAATAAATTCTGAACGATATTCAGTTACAGCACATGGTTGATCGCCTTTACCAATAATACCATAAGGACGATGTGGACAACGATGTTTCCTAGATACAATATGCAACAGCTGCTATTTTTATTCAACGATATGAAAAACAAAAAACATTGAATGTCAATGACACCATTTCGAACGTTTTGTTTTTCACCTTGAGTTAAAACATAGATTTGATATCTTGTCTTCATTTTATGAAGAAGATAATTCAAGAGACTCACCCGCACGTGCAAAGTTGACAGATACATAATTTAGTCATGATTATTAATTATTTAAAATAGCGTAATAGTATAATAGCAAGAACAAGAATGATACAGAATGAAAAAGAATGGCAACACAAGCAAAATGCAGTCGTTCTTTATTCTATTCTAATAAATAGACATCTAAAAGAAAAATGCAGAACTAAAAAAACCATAAGAAAAAAAAGAATAACATTCTTAATATGTTCGTGATCGATTTCGATCGAATGATTGTATTCTGTTTGTGTTACAACAACTGCTACAAGGGTAGAAAGACAAATGCTAAGAGGATTTTAATTTCTCTAATGTTGTTGTCGACTATTGATGGCAACTAGAAAAATATTCAATAAATCGTTTGTTGCATGGCGATGGACATAAATAGAGATAATGAGCATTATTATAAAGCCAATGAGATTTTATTTGAAAATGAAGATTGCAGAAAAAGAAAGTCATTACAATTAATCTTTCACTTTGTAAAAGGATTTTACTATTGTTCTCATTGTTTGTGCACGCCATCTGTCAATGATTTGAAGCGCTATAGTTAACTCTGTCCCTTGCTTTTGAGTTTTAACTTTAAAAACTCGTGCAGTCAAGCAAGACGTTTTCAATAGTCGAGTGATACTGAAGAAATTTCAGGAAAGGTCCGTAAGATATATTGCCAATGATCATCTAAAGATATTGTATTTTCTTTTGTTAACCTATCTCTCCTATTATGAAACGTAAGTATACACTTTGATGATACAAGTGTAGCATTAATTTTGCTGTCTTTATATGAAAATTATGCTTCTGATTGAAGAAAAACCAAGAAAAGAAGAGAAAAAAGTGTTCATCTTTGATTTTGTTAAAAAATGATATGTTGAACGACATTGTTAACAAGTAACTCTTGATAAATTCAACAATTGATTATGACTAGTACAGCTGAACTACATTATATTTCCTTTGTGTTCAAAGATATCAGTACTACTCGATTGGCAACATTACAAGATGTCATGAAATATTTCCCAAAACTATTCGGAATCGGTCAACTATCTGCTATTTGTTTGTGTTATATTGTTTGATGATAAAAAACATTTTGCTCATGACTCTTTATTGAAAACTCGTTTTTAAACTATAAGGACAGCACAAACAATCATGAGATTGTCGATTGATTCATTTTCTCGAGTTCTCTTCATATGTTTCAAACATATTGAAAAAAAAATCTAATGAGATTCGTGGTTTCGTGCTGTTTTCTTTACATGTTTCAACATTTATAAACGCATGACAACTTTAATTTTATAAAATATAAGAATGATACGCCGAAGACGACGAGGTTTTTACATATTTTTATTCATTTTTACATTATTCTACGTATTTATTAATTATTATTCTTCGAAACATTCTCCTTCTCATTTAACTTTATTTGATGAAATTCATCATCATGATCAATATCTTTTAACTCCGAAACATTGCTTTACAAAAACTGATAAGAAACATGTTCGTCGAGCTATAATCGTTCATTTTCCTGTTGAACGATCATCAGTTTATGTATCAGAATTAAAATGGTTATATCTTTCATGGATTGAAACAATTCGTAATCAACCATTCGATTGGCTAACCGACTTAATTATCTATTCTTTACCGTCATCATTATTAGATGAACTAGGTTGTTTTGAGTATAATAAAAATTTATCAAAGAATAATTGTTTTCGAATTAATTATAGTTCATTATGGGATAGCAGAAAAAATAGTAGTCACTTATTAAGATTAATTCAAATGCATGTACCACAATGGTGTCGTCATCTTGATTCATTAGGCATTTTACTAGAAGAATCTGAATTTTTAAATCAATATGATTATATATTACGAACGGATATAGATATTTTCTTAACACCACATTTTGCTCGTTATATTCCATTTGATTGTTCATTTCAAATAGGTCTTGGTGGTTATAGTCTTGACTATACATTAAATAAACTTTCACGTATAGCTCAAACACTAAATTTATTAGATCTTAATTTAACACATGTTGGATCAACATGGTGAGGGCAAAAATTTTCCTTGTCTATTTTCTTCATGTTGCTAGTATTCTTCTCAAGGTATGGACCACCAAAGCAAATAGTTCTAGTTGGACGTTTAGCTCTTTGGTTAAGCGTATGGTTATGTCGAAATGAATTTACTGTTGTTGAAAAAGATCAACGATTGTCGATACTATCTTGGCCACAATGGTATATTGGAGTAGGTTTTAATTAATTTTGATAATAACTTTCTTTTTATAAACTATCCTTAATAGGTTGTTTCAATGTATGCCAGTCATTTAGCAATTAATCATTATGCTGGACGTGGACAGATAAATTTAATTCAAAAACCATATGCAATTGATTACAGTTGTACTACAAATGCGTCGTTTCATGAAGTTGAAATAATACATATTCATGCATGGCATGTTCGTAGTGTTATTTTATGTTTTTATTTGTCCTATTAATAATTCAGTAATTTTACTATGTTTTAGACTAATCAAATGTTTTCAAAATTCTTTTTTAAAAGTGGCTCATACGATGAAATATTGAGAAAGAGAACTCAATGGAATACAAATTATTCATTGGATTATATACTTCGCATAGCATGGGTATCAAATCAAATGACTATAAAAGAGTTGTACGATCTAAAATCTAAAATCTAATCTGTACTAAATATATATTCATCTTACTGAAAAGTATGTACTAGACTAGGCAGCACAGCTCAAATAATCGACGGAAATATTCTGCTAATTTAAAAATAACTTGACGAATATCTGTATCAAACATTGAGAGAAGTCAAAACGATTTCGAGTGTGTCAATATATATATGTATGATATTTCTTAGATTCATTTTTGTCTCTTCGCATGGAATACTGTTCTTCGAATTTTATAAGTTTATTTACTAGGCTAAGATGTCATTAGGCAAAAGGTTTACACGTAGAACTATTGAAATTCTGTCTTTATTGTTTGAAAATACGATTTCTTATTTCGAATACAATATTTTTCTTCACTGATTTTATCTACATGATATTCACATTGAAAGCAGATGCCAGTAACTGATCGATTTCGTTGTGATCGACTAGATATACTCAAATGGGACACCTCAATGAATGATCAAGTATCGGTTAGGTGTGTGTGCAGTTTGCAGGATGTATATTATTGCAATATCGAAATTTCGTCAGATATTTCAGCGAGTAGTCATAATATATCAAAGATCCAATTACAAATTAGGGTTCGACTGCAATACTGTCACAAATAACTCGGACTCTTCGACATGTCTCATGTACAAGTTTTGTACTTTTTTGGTTTATTCTCTATAGACATGTGTGTAAATATAATTAACAAAAGAACAGAAACCTTTCACAAATACGAAAATTTCGAACATTGAGCATCTCTAGTAAAGGTATAATGAAAAATCAATTACTTGTAAATAGTTCTTATGTTATGGAGAACATTATTTATTTAAAATGTAATACGATGTCTTGACAATGAAGATCTTGCATACGATAGTCAACGTTCTTAGGCTATTTGATGTATCAGTAAGCTAAATCCTTCGAGAATGTAATCGATCAAAAGTAGATTTGAAAACTTGCTGTATCCGTATGTGAGTCACTAAAATACGGGTGAGTTTAATAATTAAAGACCATTCTACTAATTAAATCTACTTCTATATCACATTAACATCGTCTTATTTATTGTATTCTTATGAAAAAGGAAGAGGTAGGACAAAACTTTCTACCGAACAATCATTAGTAACTGATGAAACATGAAATTTGATAGTACAAAGCGATACAGATTAGTTTTATTAATGTAAAAATGAATTTTAAAGATCAGTAAGTTACTGATATTATTGTATACAGTAGAGAATTCTCTCTTTTAATGAATACAGTACACACCATCTTCTAACTAGGTTATTCATAATACAATGCCTATTATAAACTTACCACAATCTATATGTTATGGTTAAATATTTTATTGAAAAAGCATAAAAGAATGAAAAATTTAAGTCCTCGTTGTTTTTCTATTTTAAAAGTACTTTTTTAAAGATTATTAATGCTTAAGCAATGCATTAGCATAATTTTCTATCAATTTTGATTTCGTTTTGTTACGCAGCATGCATCGTTCATTAATCAATTGATTGGCTAATTTTTTATGTTGATCACTGTTTGAATGTACAGCGGAATGTATCAATAATAAATTAAAAAGATCACGTTGTGCATTCGATCCACCAATGCAATAAATTTTCTTTCGTATAGGATAAAGAAGTTCCACCACATTTGAATAATTTTTTTCTTTGAATTCATCCATCGCTTGAAATAAATACTGTCCTACTTCACGATAAACATGACCATTATTCGAATCGGATGTATCATAAGCTTCTTTTAATGTACGATGAAAATCATTATGATTATTTGAATCTAGATTATCATCAAGTATGAAATAGATATGAAGATCATTAAATATTAATGCATGATCATGTAAATGATCATTTAAAAATTTTTTCAATTGATTTGATGAATACTTAGTTGAAAATTTTTGTCCTGCAAGTTTTAAACGATAAATAAGTGCTGCAATATCAACGAAATCTAACATAATTAATCCACCATCTTTGCTTAATATATGATTAACTAACATATCTTCAGCAACTTCTATATTGCCCTGTTCTAACTCATATAAAGCCCAGTGCCAATCAATATGCGGTTTGATGACATCACAATGTTTCCAATCGTCATGAGTTTTTTTCAAAAACTCAATGCCTTTCGATGTATCACCTGTATATTCCACAGCATGTGCTATAGCATGTGTTGCCCAACCATCATGTGGATTTAATTCTAATCCAAATCGAGCTTCCTTTTCGGCTTGTTCAATCATATTTGTTTCACCTAAACCAAATGCATACATTGCATATAGATAAGACTTTAATGGACGATCCGATGATGCTTCCCATATAGGTAAAATGCGTGCGATCGAATCTCGAAGCATCTCTCGATTACCCGTATAAAAATATGCATCGGAAACAAATTTAATTGTCATCATATCGTACGGAAAAAGAACGAGAATGTCTTCCCATGTATTGCATGCTTTTGAATATTGACCAAGTGACCATTCAATCAGAGCTTGACTATGAAGATTAACATATTTGTTAGATGAGGTCGTATTTCCGAGTTGTGCCAACGTGTTAGAATATAACGATGACGATGGAGAGGACGTACCCATTAAATCGAGACCAGTGGCAAGAATTCGACTAGTTATACATGTTGGATCCGATGATACAAGTCGAGATATACATGATTCAATACCATCTAATTGTTTATCATTGTACCTGATGAAATTATACGCATCTATATGATCGTGTCTAAAATAATTAATATACCTACCAACCAGTATATTGTGTGAGAACTGCATCGAATAACTTGGCCGTTTCATTACTAGTTGTATCTATTGGAATTCCATCATCATGTAAACATTTTAGGTCGCGCCACTGATCGCGAAAAGGCATTTTTATTCTTTATATATGTATGTTCTGCAAACAGATTCGATGTAAAATGTAGTGTCACTCACAAGAATTGAGAAAAATGAAGAATTGATCTTATCTCAAGTAATAAGACTCGAGGGAATACAGATTTTATGTAAATCTAAGTAAAGGCCATGAAAGATAAAAATATCCTTTGTTTTTTTTATTTCTTTTCTGTTGTGTTCTAGGTAAATAGAGTATTGAATATATTCGATGACAGGTTATTTCAGTAGCCAATTATAAATTTGACGAATTATTTTTAGAGTAAACCATAAACGCTGATGATGAATTCAATCGTGGTAATCAATGATAAGATATTTTGAAAAAGATGATTGAACTTCGCTCTATGCTACATGACATTAGATTTTTTCATACAAACGATCAACAAGATAAAGAAAAAAATGCCAGTCATGGTTGCAATCAAGCATATAATCAGAATTCTTTTGTTTGTTTTCGTTTGATATAGAACCGATAGAGTTTTTTTTCATATGAGTACACATTGATTGATGAAACACAAAGAATATTGCAGAACAGTATAACAGCAATCTATAACAATTAACAGAAATTCGAGAAGCATAGATATTGACAACAATCGAACTATGATATAATCAAGTGACTGATAACACCTCAGCTGCTACAAAAAAAATAAATCATAATAGAAAATGTACAGATCGATCATGATAGAATTATATATTATACTAATCAGTAGGTCAGTTTCTTGTTAAATATCAAAGTTTCAATTTTGTTCACTGGGTGAACTGAGCGGTTTTCATTACTTTATCTGAAAATCTTATCCTTAGAATCCAACCTTTTCATTCGTCTACGATAGAAAAGAGTAAGTTGTAAAAATTCGTGTCGTTGATACAATTTGTGACGGACAAGAAATCTTGAACATTATCTTTTTGGATACTATATATCCGATAGGACAGACACCACAAGGAAAAATTCTCCTTGACGAAACTGATAGACATTTTAATGCAACTTTAGTATATCGCATCGTACTCATCAACAAGTTCATTGACAGCATTTTGAGTTGAGATTTACTGCCGGCAGATAAATCTCTCAATGAGCAGATAGCAATGAAAATGTCGACTTCAAATATTTGTTTGCGAGGAAAAAGTTCAGTTAAAAAAGGTATCATTGTATTTATCGGTGAATCCATAATACAAAAGAATTATATTGTCGTGAGAGATCTATCAATTTCAACCAATGGTTGAAGAAGATTTCTTCTGTTGAGATTTGTCATACTTCAATGTCATTTGTGTTGTACACCGAGTACAAAAGCGAAAGTGATTGGATGGTTGAAAACATTCTTCTATCATTCATTTATTTCTTTTACGTTATCTTAAAGCCTTTGCATCAATATTCGAATTCAAGTGACTTTCAAAAGCTTCCTTCTTCAGTAATATTCTTTCATTTACTACCGTGATTGTAAACTTAAGCTGATAAAGTATTGATAATCATTGCATGTATGTATGCTCATCAGTAATAAGTAAGTAGCTGTAAAAAAAATGCAGCGACATCTCAATATATCATATTACTGGAGTTTTTTCCTATCCTCTTATATTAAACAAATGAATCATATCATAATTATTGAATTGAGTTTTCGTCTTCTCTCCCTATGTACCAATCGTTCTGTTCGTTAAATTGATGCATTAAAAATGACGAGCAGTCAGCAAAAGTCAGATGACATGAAAAATTCATTTCTGGAATGGTCCCCACTTACTCAACAAGCATTCAACATTGAGACAAGTGTTTCATTAAACGATGTTCAAAACAATACTGATAATAATTCATTAGAAAAACAAACTGCATTGGATGAAGTAAATTAGATATTTTATATGATCCAGTATAAATTAATTCAAAATATTGTTTAGTGCGTCTCATTGAAGAAGCAATATGATGAATTGGATCGACAAAATCATATAATGGACAGTAGATCCAAAATTCTAACCAACGAACAACAAAGCATCATTCGACATGGAAATGTAAGATTAGAATCATAAACAATAAAATTACGACTTTTATTTGATAAATTTAGAATGAATCAAAACATCTTTCAATAACTAGCAATGCTGTTTTATCGGATAATACGTGGACTAGTAATATTTATAGTTAGATCTAACTATCAATATCAATACTATTCAATCATTTCTATTCATTTTCAGATGATCATTTCGATGATAGCAAATATCAAAAAAAATTAAATGAATTAAGCAGTGAAAATATTTATTTGAAATCAACATTGGCATTAAAAGAGCAAACTGAGAAAGAATATCTTGAACAAATTCATCAATTGCATCAACGTATTATTGAACTTGAAGATTGGAATGGAGATTATCAAAGTTAGTTTTTCAATTATTCTAGTAAAAACAATATGATTTCTGTATGTTTTAGAAAATGAATCATCGAAGTCAATCGACGTACAGAATCAAGTAAGAATTCAGTTCCATATTTTTCAGAAAAAAAAGTTCGCTAATGAACATTTCATATCGTGTTATGAGCTATTCGAGTATGCGTCATGTATGTGAAAGTTATTCTAATGTAACTTGCTTTTTCAGCAACTTTTAACATTCAAGAGACTTTAAATACGTTTCAGAGAAAATGTAAATATGATGAAGTCCTCCAATGACGTAAAGTGACAAAATTTGGAAGTCCTTCATCTGAACATTGTATGAAGATTTTTTCTCGCGGTATTCACATCAAAATAAGACTAACAGAAATTCACATATCAACTCATTTGAAATCACGCATTCAGCAATTCTTGTTTGTTTGTTTTGCTAATTTTTTCTACGACAAGGAGTATACGAAATTACAATCAACTATCTATTCATTAATCTCACGTAACAAACAACTAGAAAATGATTTACAACGTTTACAATCACAACAACGAAATAATCAATCAGCTCTAGAACGTCTTGATGAATATGAAGAAACAATATGTCAATTACAAGAAGAACTCAGTCAATTACGTACAAACAAGAAAATAGCACCAAGTAATCATAAATCTAATGTCATCATTGAATTCAGCTTAAACTTTCGAATTTTTCAAATAATTTATATTTTAGATGCTAACAATCAAACTCTGAGTCATCTTCTTATTGAAGAACGAAAACGATACGATGAGATATTTGGCCGTCTTGAAGAAACACGTTTACAGTTAAAAAATGAACAAAAACAATTCGATGAAAAGCTCTTACAAATTCAAACGAATCTAAATGATAAATTCGAACAAGAAAAATTAGATCTTATTAATCGAATTCAGAATAAAGATAAACAAATTGAAATCGAAGTTCGTTAATCTATGAATAATCTATGTTTTTTCATGTTTTTCGTGTCTTTTTTTTTGTTAGAAGCTGCAACGAGAAAATTCTGAAAAACAATTACATCAACTTCAAAGTTTAAAAGATGATCAAGTACAGTATCAAGTAGATCATGCACGAGATAAGATAATTATTCTTTTTCAATTTTTTTTATCATCAGCAACAAGAAAGTCATAAGAAAGAAAAATATATTCGAGAAATGTTGGGTCAACAAATAAATGAACTTACGGAATATGTGCAATCATTAGAAAGTAATAAAAATGAACTTGAACAACAACTGCAGTCAAAAGATCGCCTGATTGAAAGTTTTCAAGTTCGTATTGAACAATATGATGATCTAACTTCATATGAAATTACTAATGTCTTTGTTCAAAAGAACTCTGCAGTATATCGATTAGTTTTAATAGAATTTACAATAGATTTATAAATGAATTCTAGAAAGAAAACTCGAATAATTATTTCAATCCAAGCCTTAATTACGGAATAACTTGGTAAAAGAATAATGCGCTTCTTTAGGATAGCTGTTAACACAGTGTGGATGGACCAGATATGTTTTCTAAGATTTATTACATCTAAAATCTAATTTTTCTATAATATTTGAATATTGTTGTTCAACACAAATGTCTCTTCAATAGAGCAACAAGTATTTTGTAGGTTGAGAAATTTCCGATTCAATCGAACAGTGTACCTTGAAGTGAACACATAATGACTTCTTTCTGACTAGCTTGGATATATAATCTATACAAGTTTCTAAATTTTCTGAAGAGTTTCTTTCTCTGAAACGTTCGAAAAGCAAGAAAAGTATTCTTAGATAGTCACTGATGATATGAATATGGCCAAACTAGTAAAAAAACTAACATATTTTGTGTTATAAATTCTTAGGATTTAAGGGGCTTTATTTATTGTTCTCTGTAGCAAGATGTTTTATAGAAGAAGAACAAGAGTATGACATTTCATCGAACATGACAATCAACTGTAGTAGTATGGGGTAAAATCTTCAAAGCATGTCAAAGTTGACAAGACAAATGATGAGTAAAAGTTTAGATTGAAGCGTGATAAATCGAATTCTCGATAAGTACTTTGAATAAAAATAAAAATTCGGTCAGATTTTAATAATCTGAAGAGAGTAATGTGTAGTGAGAAATGCTTGTTAATTTTTACCTGTTTTTTTTCTATTAGACTTTCATGAGCTAAGGAAAAATATAATTTGCAAGTCATACTTGTCGTGTTTCTCCAAGGACAGGCATATTAGCATCTTGTTTGTATTTAAGATATCTGCGATGACACCTGATGCACCGCCCATGAATAATTCATCATCAAAAAATCAAGATCTTTCTCCATTATCACAAATATCATCTGACCGTTTATTTGAACTCGAACGTCAAGTTTGTCAAATGACTACGATTCACAATCAGTTTCTCACACTTTTACCAAGTGAATACACACCTATTAATGATACTCATGAATCATTATCGGATCGATTTATTAATCTTTTTGAACAATATTCAACATATATTGGTGCATTTTCTATCATGCAAGAAGAATTCGATTCTTTGCAACAGATTCTTATCGAACGACAAGATGAACTTGAAAAATTACGATCACATCTAGAATTAACAACAGATAAATTGACACGAATACAAGAAGAACAATTTCTATTCAATAAAGATAAATCATATGAAAGTGACGAAGATGAATTAGAAGAAATTCTTGGATTTCAACAACGTGCAACATCAACACAATCTCTTATATCAATAACACCGGGTGAAAAACAGCAATTAATTGCACAAAATGAAATTCTTTCATCATTATTAAATGAAAAAGAACAAGAATTAATATCATTACAACAATCAGAAAAATCACATGATGATTTAATGAAAACTCTAGAAACCTTACGATTGAATTTACAACTCATGGAACGTGATCGAGATCTAAAACATATTGAATTGAACGATATAAGAAATGTACTTGATGAAAAATTACGAGAAAATTCTTCGTTGAAAAAAGAAAAAATAAATTTTATCGAAAAACTTGCTGAATTTGAACGTGAACGATACGAACAACAGTCGACTATTCGAATATCATCTAAACAATCATTAGCACCAATTATGACAAAATGTCAAGAGAATCATGTAAGTTAATAATAACTTTGAATGTCGTAGCATTTGAAAAATGAAGCAATCGTCTCTAGCATATGGACTATCATGAGGAAGAAAATGATCTCTATGACTATTTTCATCATCTGAATTCTCAGTTTTATAAGAACATCTTGCAAAATAGACTCGTTAAATAGATAGTATCGTTCATTTTCATGTTGTTTGGTATTAAAAACTCATTCTCAGCTCTATTGAGTTCAAGTTCAGTTACAAATGAAAGAAATAAAGAATAGTATTTACGGGAGATATAGTAAAATTAGGGGTGGTTCTTATCGAAACTATGAGATTGGACTATTTCAGTAACTATTCGAATGTCCTTTTTTATTCATGTAAAAGTTTGTCGGAAGTATGAACTGTTACTTATTTCTTACAAAAACGTTTTTAAATTCATATTCAAATGAAATCATTGATATTTTGCCAACGTTGGATTGCTCGCATACTTGATTCTCGTTGCTGGATGATCTTCTCTCTGATTGCCAGGAAATAAACCGCATCGCTCTTTTTGCCAAAGATTTCAATTTTAAACTCACAATAACAATAAATCGTAATGCTATCGAAAAGTATAGCTGATCTATTTTTACTAATAACACATCAGAGTAATGAATCATTCTTAAGTTACAGCTTAATCGTTCATAGTAAATAATAATGGGACATCTCTCTAATAACTACAGAGAAACAAAAAATGAGATGTCGATCAGTGACATGTGAACAATGCGATCTATAGCTCTAAGAACTCTTGTACCAAACAACAGAGTCATTTTTTCTATTCATCTTTTTGCTTAATAGAACAACACATTAGTCGTTGTATTGAGATAAATTTTCATCCTTCAATTATTTTCTGAATGTATTTTCTTTTGGATTAACTTACACAGTAAAATATTTTAGCAAATTTTTATTGATGAAGCCGAAAATCATAAGATCTAATGCTATTTCTTAAGAATATACTAATGAGGCCTCAAAAAATAGATACTATACAAGTACCTTGATGAATATTTTTAAGAAAGATATTCTTGGGTTATTTAGACATCAGCTTTTTTTATGAACGAATGAATATTCTATCAAGAATGATTATGTTCTAACAAGAAGTATAAACCATTATGGTATACATCACAGATTTTCATTCTCTATCGATAAGAATTTCACTCATGGCGAATATGGATAGGTGATCTATCAGTGAAAGTTTAGTTAGCAAACATTAGTTTTCAGGAATAAGCAGTTAAGTATTCTACTTAGTTCTTCGTTTCTTATTGTAGTCATGAGAAATTGAAAATACAACTGAACTTAGTTTCAATCCGTCATGAGTCGATATGAAACTTCTGAAAATCATTCTTCATTTAAATTTTTTATGTAGACTGGAAAAAACACAGCCGAGAAAACTGATCAGAATATTTATCCGAAGAACCAAACACTATTGGAATCATCTAAACATTCACAAGATGAAGATTTGTTGTATTACAACGAATATACACGTATTCTTACTCTTTACAATGATCTTCATCCAAAGTACAATCAACTTGAAATCAACTTGAAATCTATTCAATCACTGCTGCAACAGAAGAACGAGGCCTATTTACAATGTCAAAACGAATTAAACACTTACCAAAATTTACTATATCATCAAAAGAAAAAATCCGATGACATCGATTACTTACGTTCAACACTGAATGAACGTGAAATAAAAATTCAGCAATTGACGGACAATGAAAATCAACTGATTATCAAACTGGCTGCATTCGAAATTAATCTAAAATCATTAGAAGAATGTAATATCGAATTAAAATCAAATCTACATTTATTCGAACAAATAAAAATAGATTTAAGACGTATCACACATGAGCGAGATTTAGCCATTGTGGAAAAGAAACAAATGGAAAACGAATTAGAATCTAATAGAGCAAAAGTTTGACATTTCCGAGATTAAAAGTAATATATTCTTGCAGTTCTGATTTTAAATTTAGCTTGTAACACATGAAGATGCTGAAGAAAAATTAAAAAATGAAGTCGAACGTTTATTTCAAATTGAAAAAGTACTACGAAATCAAATCGAACAATTAGAAAATTCAATTGAAGAAAAATCTGAGATTATACATCAATTTACGTCTACTGCTGAGCAGCCATCACATGACTTATTAATGAACTTAGAAACATTAGAACACGAATATACTATTGTCAAAGAATCGAATACAAAGTTAACTAACCAACTAGAATACCAAATACAATATGCAGTAAATTTACAAAACAGTCTTCAACAGTTGCAACAAGGTACAACAAGACGTTTTTCTTTTAGCCTTTTTGTGAGACCACACTGATCAATCAAGAAAATATTTAAAATAGTATAAAATGCTTTAGCTGTGTGTATTATAACATAATTATTCTTCATCCGAAAATAGAGGATCAACTAATATCAGAATTGTACAATTGGAAAATTGACTATATATTTTATCTAGGAATATGCCTTGATTGAGCTACAATAATTTTAGAAGGATTCGACCGTATAGACTATTTCTGGGTAAATACTAACCATTGAAATAAACTGTTAATTTATTGCAAAGAAGTTACACATTAAATCTAGATGAGCAACGTTAATCTGAAATCTGCCTATTGTAACATTCCATAACTTGAAACGCCGAACAACAATAAATATCCTAGTTATCTTTTTGTTGAAATATTCGATTTTCGATCAGAGTCGATCTCTGCGCTTTTCTTCTGTGTTGAATCACTACTTTTTTAAATAATGAATCTGTTAGCAAAGACACGTTTGTCCATATTGAAACTTCTAAGACTACAGAATCCATATGTAAACATAGTACCTGATTAGAAAGGCATAGATTTAAACTACAGTGGATCGTTTCATGAAATACGTTTTATTTCCAGTAAGTCTTGTCAAAACCTCTTCCAGTCATAACTGAAATTTGAATGGCGTCCGACAATTCAGTATTTTCCTTGCTTCGTTCTACTCAACTAATTATAATTGCAAGCGTCTTTTGTACATCTTTCGTCGTTCCCATCGAGATATATGCAACGACATAGCTAATTCTTTTCCAAATTAAAGTCTCTTGAAATGTGTTAGATGAAGAAATACCCTAACTATCTTTAATGAACAATCATGTAATAATAAGTGTTTTTTGTACGTTTTTCCAAAGAAGCAAACACTCAACTACGTTCTAACTCGTTCTCTCATTAGAGTTCTGTTTTTATCTTTGTGACACTTTGTACTACCAAGTTGGTAGTATGCAGGAATCCAACAGTTTTTACTTATATAAGATAGCTCCAGTTGACAGTAGCCCCTAAGCTCGTTCACAAGTTACTCAAGCAGCATGCTGACGAAACAGTGATTGAATTCAACTAAAAAACCTACTCGTTGAACATTTCAAGTGTTTAAAATGAATCAAGTCTTCAATGTCTATGAATCGAATGTGTTCATGGGTTGAGAAAAACATCTAAAATTACAACTGTAAGAACATCAAAATAAATACAGTGTTCTTTTTTTGTTACAGATATTTCAAATGAATATCAGAAAGAAGCCATATCACTGAGAGTATTAGGACCGATGCATGAAAAATGTACCAATGATTTCTTTGGCACGATGATCGATAAAATTTTCATGAATATTTTATTGAACGACTGCCAACTTTTTATCTATTACATTCATTTTAAACATCATCTACAGGGACTATTTATGTTCCATTTATCAAATTGTCTTTGAACATCAATGGAACTACACAGAAAATCAATCTGTTGTAATAAACCATGGTGTTTGCCTAGCACAATACAGATCAGTATCTGGCAAAAGCATGTTTTTTTCTGAAGGTAGAGGACCGTCAAATTATTGAAACCTTGTTGTACGTCACTTGTACAAAGATACGGCGACTTAGTAGGACATTGGTAAAAAACAGAAAGTATTAGAAAATAGATAAATTTTGATTAATAAATCAAATACGGTAGTCATATTTCTATCGATCTATTGATCTAATTGTGACTACATGTGGGGTTACTACAAAAAAGATTAGTTTAATTACTAAGAGATAATGTAAATTGCATGCGACAGCTTTTTGGTGAATGCTAGTAGTACACGTGGATGATTTGTTTTAGAACATGAACAACATATCGATGAGCATTTAGTTCAATATCAAAATTCTTTACGTGAACAAATATCTATAACAGCTCGTTTAACAAATGAAAATAATGAACTTCATCAACGTGCTGATGAATATAATCAAGTGTTATCATCAATACATTGTTTAAATGATGAAATTAAAACAAAAGATCTATTAATAAGTAAACTTCAACATGAAATTAATCATAATAATAGACAGACCATTGATTATGATGAAATTTCTTCAACAACAAATCACACTCGTATTGAAAAACAACTTGTGAAAAGTATACTTCTCTCGTATTTTCATACACCGATCGATAAGCAGCATGAAGTTATTCCAATTTTAAGTGCTCTAGTTGGCTTTACACATGATGAATATCAAAAAGTTATAGATACAATGTCGAACAATTATAATCACAATACAAACACAAGTTGGTTAACGGGCTGGCTAACTAGCAATTCATCTAATTCAAAAATAAAAACGAACATACCATCTAATCAACCGGATAAAGTAAGTGAATAAAATTCTCTGGTCATCATTTACATAGGTTCTTTTTGGTTTAGTCATTTGCTGAACTACTTATTCAGTACATCGATCAACAATCCCTAAATAATTTTTCACAACCAATATCGAATTTAAATACCGATGAAATTAAAAGTCATTCAATGTCTAAAAGTTTTTCTGTTTCTACATCTGATTATACTACGCATTCAAATCTTAATCAACAATCAATGACACTTGTTTCAACAACATCAAATGTTACACACGATTCAAATATTCAGAATCAATCTTCTCTTCCGACATCGTCTACTATCGCTGACGATATCATAAATATTTGATCTCTTCTTACTAGTTTTAAATTATTTTTTTAGGTATTCACGATATAAAATTGTGCATCATGTATGAGTCTATTTTTTCTTCATGCTGATTCTTGTCTTCGTCACTTTATTTTAATCGTTATCTTGTCATTTTTTGTGGCTTGTTTGTTTTTCTGATAAAATCCACATTGCTCTTGTAGGAAAACAATCCATTCTTTCATTTTAGATCTTTCTTTCGTCTCTTTTTTTCTCATTCATTTCAAGTACACAATGGTAACAATCACTGTTAAATCTTAAAGCAGAACTTCTATATTTATCTTTTATAGGCTTACCATTCTTCGTTTGCCAATAACAAATTTCGTTTCGGAAACATGGCACTACTACCTATTCGAACACGTCATAGTGGTCCGGCTCCGATGGAAACCGGTAAGCGTTACCGTTAAAAAACAAGAAATCTTCAGAAATTTATCAGAATACTTCATTATTGTTGTATTTGAGAAAAATTTGATTTTCCTTTAAAACTGTTTAGTCGATTATACTGTCTTACAGATTACACAGACACCAGTAAAATTGTAAGTGTTTTACTAGTCAGTTAACTATTTTTGTATGTTCATGAAGGAGCTAGTAATGTAAATCTTGAAATTCAGCTATTTTTAAGTGTCAATTCTTGCATCATACTAATCTCAATTAGACTGTTCAATTGTTAAAGTTATAAATCAGATCTTTGTAAGGATCTGCTATCTCCACTCACTACTAGATATATTGGTATACAAAGCGAATGCTTCTCAAAATTAGTGAAAGAAGATTTTGAATGATATTTAAATCGTCCTTTCTTTTTAGCTACTGAAAATGAAGATATCATTGATGAAGCAATAAAATATTTTCGAGCCAACATATTCTTTCGTAATTATGACATTAAAGTAAGTTCAATAACGTTTCAATTTTCGTTGTTCTATTGATCCTGTCTTGTTTATTCAAGCACGATGCCGATCGAACTTTGATCTATCTAACCTTGTATATAACTGAATGTTTACGTCGTCTTCAGAAGGTTCGTAATTCTTTTTCTTTTCTGTTTTAAATTCATTCGAAATACTACTAACGAATTGATTTTAGTGTCAATCCCGTAATCAAGCACAAAAGGAATTATCAGCATTAGCCATATCAACGTTTCCGATTCCAGGTGACCCAGATTTTCCACTGAATGGCATGTTTATTAAGCCAGCGGATAATGAAGTTGGTTCGTTAATGATTTCTAAGTGTTTTAGTTTGAAAACATAAAAAAGGTTGATGTTTGTTTTCTTACTTTCTAGAGAAAATGAAACAGTATCTTGAACAACTACGTAAAGAATGTAGTGATCGTATGGTTGATAGAGTTATCGATCCTGAAACGGATAAACCATCCAAAGTAAAGAACATCCATATTTTTAACATGTGGTTTTAATACGAATTATTATTCTAGTGGTGGCTGTGTTTTGTCCGTCGTCGTTTTATGGATAAAACTTTACTGAATCTTGGATCATTATAATAAGTTCAACAGAAAGACAAGCGAAGCAACAAAGATTAAGACACAAAACAGAATTTTGCGTCTTCGTTTTTTATTCATCATTTTTTTACAAAAACAAATTATCGAATATTTTTAATCACACAATAAAGAATCATTTATTTGAGCCCAACAGATTTCTTATGGACGTTTAATAATCAGTTATTAATTATAAAAAGATAAAAAACAATGTTCATTCCATCATTGAAAATAGTATCGTTTTTATTTCTCGACATAATTTTTCCATGGAAAAGCGTTCATTATGAGAATGCAAATTATATTATTTCTTACCAGTTTTATGTCTTTCTTGGTACTGCATAAAGCTAAGGAGCTATTATTGGTACTCATTTGTACGAGTGTGGGGATCTACGCCTTCATGAGTTTTAGGGTGTTGGTTTGGGTAGTTATGACGCATACATGAATCCACTTCTACTGGCACCATGTAATCACGCCCAAAATGGCCCCTTCCTAGCTGGACAACTAAAATGCCACACCCTGACTTGTATACGGGATTGCCGCTGTTATATCGCCTATCATTTTTCGTTTTCAATAGCATCAGATGCTTGTAAAGTTTTCATGTACAAATATGTTGTTGAATCAATTAGTAGAAGCATCCGGAGGCTTTATCCTCATTGATTAGTTAGTCCAGTGATGCATTTTTAATGCTGTATCAATACGTTAGAAATCTTCAAAAAGCGACGGTTGAAATATGTAGGAAAAGAGTGCTAATGTCCAATTACGTACTCTCATGCATAACTTCCTGCGCATGGTTCTTTAACGCAACACACCTGTTTGATTATTTTCAATATTCTCTCTTGATGCCCAGTAGAATCAAGCCGACAATTGGATCCGATCGGATGACTGTCGGATCCGATCATGTTTCTATCGGAGTTTCTCTAATCCGACGAAAACCCATTGGATTCCTGGATGCAATCCGACATTGGGATCCCTAGTTTTGGTTTTTATCGAATCCTACTATTGGAATCCGATTGGATTTCATCGTATGATCAAACAGCAGGCCTCTACTATTGGGATAAAATGCTAATTTGTACACAAATAAGAACATAGTTTTCTCCCGTCGGATCCTTTATTGTTTCTACAACCAGGATTTCATCGGATCGTAGGATCCGGCCGGGTTCATTCACCTGGGTGCATGTAATATCCCAGGACGTGCATTACGACGAACAACTATGACAGCATGCTGCAAACTTACGGCCGTATACGCGCCGTATTTTAACGTTTTGGTATGCACCGTATTACGGCCGTAAATCCCCGTATCGTATACGGCGGCCAGAAGCTGCAGTATACATTTGCCACCCGGCCGTATTACGACCATAACAATCAACGTAAACGACCCAACACGATGACGCTTACGGCCGTAAACACATCGTTAATGACTGTAAACGACGGTATTTCATTGAGGCAGAAAATCAAGACCTTCTGGTCTGCGGAAGATCAAAGATCTTACACTACAAATATCCAGCACAAATCCTAGGCATACAAAAATCCTAAACCAAATTGCAATCCCTAAAATTCTAGAGACTGAAAACCAAGTCACTTCCTTCCTCCTCCTATCAAAATCACTGTATCCCAATATCTATATTATTTGACGCTAAAAAACATCAAAGAAATCTTGCAAAAATCACGTTTTGTGAAAATCTTCGCACAGCAGCCAGATTCACCCGATCGATAGAGATCATGCTAAAACCAATAACCATCGACTTTTGATGCTCAAATCGGCTGCAATCGTGAGAGATCCTAAAAATACGGAAAGCATCAAAGAAATACTGGAATTGGATTTTCTTTCACTATTTGTTGTTCCGTTATAGGGGACATAGAGGACACTTTAAAATCAGTTCAGCAGAGATCAAATGAGACAAAGGCTGATGCTTCGATTATTCGTTTCGGTGTCCGATGTTTATTTCACGTGCTGAATATTTGCGGTTTTGTAGGATTAAAATATGGGAGCAGGAGGTGACGCTCAGCTGATTTGTTGAGACAAAGACCATGTGAGAGAAAGAACATGCATGAAAATGTGCAGGATAGAATAAGATAGTATACTTACTTGTCTGAATGATCACGGAAGGAGCTAGAGAATTTCGAACATAGATTGGTAGCAGTGGTAACAACGAGCGTCCTGCCTCGTACTTAGAAAGTTGGAAGAAGTTGGGTACGACACCCCCTCTGCCCTTACACACAACGTTTCAAAGTGCTGAAAATCCTGCTTTTGCATTTTTCTTAGGAGTTCTCGTTGGCTTATTGAGGTCTTGGAGCGCAGTGTGAAATTAGTTTAGGATAGGCCAGGTGAGAAAAACACCGATGCTTCCGCCCTGCTCTTGCTGTGCGCGGTATATTATCAGCATCTGATTTTTTCATTTGTTTGATTTATAATGTTTAAAAGATCTGGTGTGTCTTCCTTCCGATATTGTGAAAAGTAATAGATGCTGTCGTAAACGACCGTTTACGAACGAATGCGGTAAAAAATCGGCAGTCGTTTTCTAAACCGTTTACAGTTACAGTGTATTTACGGCAATCGTTTGCGTGAATTTTTCACGATCACCGTTTACGACGATCGTAAGACTTCGTTTATGACGATAGTAAACGGTCACAAAATACGTTCGCTCTTTTTCGTCATAAGAAATAGGTATGCCTTTCGTTTACGGCCGTGGATGATTGAACTGGGCATCCACGCCAATACTCTTCTTCAAATCCACAATTACTCTCAAATCCACATCCTTTTCTCAACGATGAATAGTATTCTTGTTTTAGCCACTCCAGGATGCGTATTTTACTTTAGGGCGTAAGACCTTGGTGTACGATGGCACACTATCCAAAAGTTGAAAGCCATTCTCCTGTACGTTGAAGTCTAGATCATTGGCAATCAGTATCAACGATAATCAATTGATGCTACAATATTAATGGTCGTATTCTTCGATCAAAGTGATCAATAAATTGTGAAATTTTCAAGCGGTTCGCAGCGAACTGGCAAATACTTGGTTTCGCATTGCATAACAGATAAAATATCATAGTAAATTTTCTTAAGAGTAAAATTTTGTGATAATGTTGTTCGCAATATCTGTTCGAAATTATGAATATCAATCGGTATAGGAATGAAAAGATGGATTTTGAAAACATGTGCTCAGGTTGTTCGTTCCGGAGACAGGATCCGGCCGGAACCCGCTGGAAACGGGATATTTTCCGGTTTCTTCCTGCCGGTTTCGGTGTATTTCCGGCCGGAAAAACCACTGGAACATGGTAGCAGTATTCCGGCCGGAATTCTCCATACCCCCAATCTGAATCTTCCGGCGACATCCGAAAACCGGAAATTTCAAGGAAATACCTAGAATCAGCCCCGAACCTACCGAAACTATGGAAAGTTCCGCCCGGATCCAACCAGAAAATACAATAATCCGATAAAGAAGCATCAGAAAACAGTCGGAATCCACCGTATTCCGACCAGATTATTTCTACTTCGGAAATCACGCCTCCGCTTGAAAAACAATCATATCGGATATTAAATTCTCATTAATATCGTTCCTAGATACGCTAATCATCATTTTACAAAAAAAGACCTTTCAAGATCTTTTTTTGGGAATTTTTTATCTAAATCCTTAGTTTTAAGGATTTTTCCAGATTTTTTTTCTTGGAATCAGTAGAAAATCAAATTCTAAGACTTATCAGCGAAGAAAATTCTCATTTATATCGTTCCTAGATATCCAAATCATCATTTTACAAAGAAAAAACCTTTAAAGGTCTTTTTTACGATTTTTTTCTAAATCCTTCAATTTTATGACAATGCCGATGACATGGATGGTTTACCATACTTTCATGGGTTCGCGTGAAAATTTTAGATGTGTTACTCAAAGTGTTATTGTTTTCAGTGAATTAATTTGCATTCCAAATTTCTTTGAGAAAAATTTGCAATGATAGGTCATTTACAGACTTTAGAAGCGTCACTTACCTTGATTGAAGACTCAGGATAGTCTCAAAACGCTGGTGTTTAACATGCGTGCTGTTCTTACACATACCGTTTTCGGTTTGCTAAAGTCTAAAAATCTGATTTTTAGGTCTTCGGACTGAGAATTCCTATTTCTGTGACAAAAACAATTTTGGAGAGAAATGTATAATGTTTTACTAGAATGTTATTTGTTCCCAGGGTATCTTCTGGTGTCGTTTCAGGTTGGTTAAAAAAAGAAGTAAAAGTTGGCTTCGAAATACGGAGAGCTTTACTTAGTAAGTCGGAGTATTTAGCGGTGTTTGGGAAACGCCCAGATAAGTTTTCGTGAGTTTAGCGGAAACGGTCAGATCTGAGCCGTGTTCTCTCCCGATGGAAAAATTGCTTTTTCCGTTATCGCTATCCGGTCCTGGCTTAGAAACGGTGTTTTCCGTCGCCGTTCCTGTTTAGGAAACGGGAACCGTATCCGTGGATACGCTCCGGTGCCAGGAGTTGGTGGGAAGTAAGCCGAGCCCCGAAGCCAGAACCGATTTCGGAAACCCGCTTTCAGAATTCGTGGGAATAACGCGGGATCCGGCTGGTCCCCGCCGCACGTCTTGGACCTGGGTGATCATGTTTTATTTTACTGATAAAATAGTTCTTTGAAAAGATAAGGTAGGAGAGTTGAATATTTGCTCTTTATTAAGATAAGCATGAGCTGTACTCTTTGGTGTTGCGTTATGCTAGAGAATTGAATGTTGACTTGAAAACATTTACTGAATCGAAAGTATATATTTGATAGATAGATTTGATTTTCATGCTTCTGTCAATGAAGAACTTGTATTACAAAATAAGAACTAAAAATTGCATGAAAAAAGAACTAAAATGAACGAATGACGAGAAGAGAGTTCTCAAGAAATTTCGTACAGTGTAAATAGATCTTGGGAACCATGAATCGTTTAGTAATGAGTTTCAAAATTGATTCACGCGTTATTTCTTTTAGAATGAAACAAGAATTCATTTCGTAGAATTTGCGGAAGCATGCGTCTGTAACTATATGTAATCAAATGATTTCACTAGATTAAAACTCATAGACCACCGCTTGCATTGCCGCACTAGAGTATCAGCAGTACATGATTCTCTTATGTGCTTTCTATAATTCAGACCAATAATAAGAATTTTTTCATGAAAGAGAATAAAGCCCATTTCATTATCTGCATTGTCAGCAAATAAAACAAATTTTTATTCTGTAAAGAGGTTTCATTTCATATTTCTATTGGTACATGGATATAAACCACTAGTTCTACTCCCAAATGTGCTCCATTTTTTCTTTTCTTCTTTCATCTTGTCAATTCATCGGCATTTTCTGTAAAATAAAAATAGTCCCAAATAAAATACTAAATGCAACAGCTTTCACTCACATTTTCTAACCTTTTTTCTTGTCCGTTATCTTCGCGGATCCTTGATCATATATAACTGCTGTTTCTTTCAATTATGTTTTTTCTTTGTTTATTTCAGAACTAAGATTCTTATGATGATGAAGCAGGCCGTCTTCGACGAACCCCTTTTATCTGTAAAGAATGAAAACAATACTGATGACAAGCAAAGTATTTGGTAACTTAATCTTGTTCATATTTTTCATTTATTCCAATATTTCATCTTTTTATCTGAAAGGGCTTCCATATTACGTGATGTCAAATCATCATCAAGAAAGGCACCGACAACGAAATCTTTGGTAGTTTTAGGTGATAACGAAAGTGGTCGCACAACATTAATTGCTCGATTACAAGGCAACGACGATCCAAAACGAGGTGCTGGTCTTGAATATCACTACATTGATATCAAAGATGATGATCGAGATGGTATTAAAATATAAATATGAATATAATATGGTTATTAGTTTCTTGTCGTATTTTTTAATATTATGTAGATACTCCGAAGTTGGGTATATGGATTCTTGATGGCGATGTCGCATGTTCGGCTCCATTATTAAAATTTGCTATTAAACCTGAAACAGTCGAAAACTCAATGTTGATTCTTGTTGCCAGTATGACTCAACCATGGTCACTATTAACAACATTAAAATCATGGGCAACACTCATTGAAGAACATATCGATCGGTTAAAAATTGATCCGACTCGTTTACGTGAAATGCGCGATCAGATTCAATATGATTTTCAGCATTATATTGAGCCAAATGACTCCTCAGTTAGCTTAATATCAACAGCATCATCAACAATCATTAAGAGTAGTTTAAATACTGGTCATATACCAAATTCAGTTTCATCGATTTCAGTGGCATCAACGACCGCATTAAATCAGACTAATGTAGATGAACAAGTTGTTTTACCGCTTGCTGACGGTGTTTTAACGAAATCATTCGGCATTCCGGTTACAGTTGTAATAACTAAAGTAAAACTTAGATTTCCTTTGAAATTATTCGTTTCCAACCTCTGAACATTTAGTGTGATGCTATGTTATCATTAGAAAGAGATAATGACTACAAGGATGAACAGTTCGACTTTATACAATATCATTTAAGAAAGTTTTGTCTAGAATGTAAGAATAATTTGTTTTTTTGCAATAATATTAATATAATGCTTTAGATGGTGCTGCACTATTTTATACATCTGTAAAAGAGAAGAAAAACATCGATAAACTATATAAATATATTGTACACAAATGCTTCGGTTATCCATTTCCATTCACTGCTTCTATTGTTGAGCGTGATGCGGTTTTTATTCCAGCTGGATGGGATAATCCAAAAAAAGTGGACATTTTATTGGAAAATCTTCAACGCATTAAATCAACAGATACCTATTCAGGCATTTTTGTCAAGCCTGTTATCCGACGAGTATTCCATTGTTTTGATTTCGATTTTAATAAATAAAAATAAATTGTTATTAGCCATTGCAACGAGAGAATGAAATTATTATGGCTGAAGATGATCAAGAGTTTTTATCCAGACTTCAGTTAACGCTTAATAGAGTGGCATCGCCTGGAAAGACAGTATGTATATTTGATATAATCATGCAGTTGATTTAAATTTTTTCTTCACAGGATGACAATGCTGTACCTTCGTTCACACGAACATCCGGTGTAGGTGGTAATGTTGGCTCACAATCATCTTCCACTGGTGGGCGGACGAGAAACCAACCAGTAGGATAACATATCTAGTTGATTAATGTTCTCAAAAATGAAAAATTTCTTTTGCTAAGAACGCAACACCTGGCAGTACAGGTGCTTCAGTGAACGAAGGAGCATTAGCTAATTTTTTCAATGGTCTTCTTACGAGAAAATCAGCGGGTCCTGTAACTCCGACTAGTGTCAATATGCCTGGTACTCAACGACAAAGTAAGTTACTTGTGACTTTTTTTCTTGATAACTGTTATTCACAGAAGTATTGAGCATCAAATTAACACTGAGAGAAAAAGAGTAAGAAAAGAGTGAAATCAGAATCTATGATATTATTCCAGTAACTCAATCTCCGACAACACCAACATCAAAACGATTGCAACAACATCCATTGACATTTACTGTTACACCACCTCTGGGTCGAACAAAAACACCTACTTCATATAAAGCATTGCCTTTGTTACTAAACGTAGAATCATTAGCTACAACGTTATCACCCGTAGCTGAGAAGCAAAGTACCATAGAAAATGCCGTGTCTACTTCACCAACAGTTGTTCAAACACCTTTAGAAAATAGTACAATATTGAAGTATTCTGATGGCAAAGAAAATACGCAATCTAACATTACATCTGTAGAGCCATTACATTTCAATGATAGTCAGAAACAATTCAATGATGCTATACAGTCTGAAAATAAACCGAGTACAAAAATAGATCCAAACAGCACTGAATTTTCGACAGTAGAACAAGACTCAATTGGTAATATACCAGATAAATCGAATACTGATGTTCATTCTCCTTCTTCGCAATCATCACTCATAACGGAGGAGGTATCGACTATTGAAAAAGTTGTAATTGACGATAAAGCTCATGAACGCTTATCAACGGATTTTCTTCTTTCGCGACATATTAATCCAGATCAAGAATGCGAAATTTCACAGTCTCGTTCTCTTGAATCACCAGTGGCTGAGAATCTGGGAACTATTCAACAAACTATAATTGAATCATCCAATACGATAATATCAGGATCTACTACTCCATCGGACGTCGATGAATTCTCAATTATTGAAGATCAGAAACCTGATGCCGTAACTGGTGAGACAAAATCATCTGATCGTGTTCTGAATGAAAATGATGAATTCTACGATCGATCATCGAAAGAAAATTTCGAAAATATTGAAAAATTGAATAATGAAGAAGATAAAGAAAAACATGTAACTTCCTCTGCACCGAAAGAAAAAGTGATTGAATGCGTTTCTCAAGACAATTTGATGAGTAATAATGAAGAACAACTAGACGACTTGAAGCATTCGCCTTCTTCCAGTCGTCGAAACAGTGCAATCGATTTTTCTCATGAAACAGAATCATCCAATCGTGTATTAGATGAACAACAACAACAAAACGATGAAGAATTGCCAACGCCTGATAGAGGTACTCTCCTTTTGTCTAGTGACAATATAAATCCCGTTTACCATGAAAATGAAGTACAGAATAATAACATGAATACTGAAAAATCTCCAGAACAATTCTCATCTTCTAACATTTCCAAATCTGAACTCTTGCTCGATCGATCAAAACCTACGTCGCCCAATGTACTCGAACCATGTGAGTCTCGGTCACAAATAAATCAAGAGGAGAATTCTCAACAGGTATTTCATGCAACAGAACTCGATCATGGAATCATTCAAAAAGAAATGCCAGATGAAGCTGTACCAATTATTCAATGTTTTGAATCAGATTCTATTCACAACATTCCTCCTTTAGATGAACGACAGCAAGATCAACTTATTCTATCACATCCTAGCACGAATAATGATAAAACTTACTCCGATTCTACAACTGAAAAATCAAATGACACGATGAGTCTATCCTCAATACAGGACATAGATGAATCAAATACCACTCATGCCCAAGACTCGGTTGAATCATTTAATGCTGATTATCACTCATCAATAATAACCGATGAAATCAATCCCTTCTCAGTAACTACAATGAAAAAATCCCTACCTACAGAAATTCTTCAATCGGAACAGTTCACCATAACAGATATCAACATTCTTCCATATGATGATGTTACTGAAAAGGGCATCTCTGACGGAGAGGATCAAAGAGATAGCTCATCATCACATACTGATGGTAAAAACCAAGAAGCTAACACATTACAATCTACTGGTATCAAGCTAACACAAGAAAATGAACACCGACTCCTTTGTTCAACGGAAATGGATCAGAAGCGTAGTCGATCACCACCACTCACATTAGACGACACAAAACATACAACACAATCCGAATCATATATTCATGTCAATGGAGACGAAAGTATTCAGTCATCATTGGAACAAATATACAGCAAAGAACAACGCAGTAGAACGCCAACACCTACTTTGGGACAAGGTCAATACAAACAGCGAACCGTAGAATCAGACACGAAACCAGATCAAGAAGAAATTGAAACAATAGTGGTCACTAACAAAGAACAAAAGAGCCGATCTTCATCACCGATCGTAGCGTTAACACAAGAAAATAAAGAACTTCCTCGCTCATCCTCTCCAACAACAAACGACAGTGGCAAAGCAATCGACCCGGCATCATTGTTTACAGAACTAGATGAAGTTCAAAACCTATTCGAACTATCAACGGCTAAACCACATCACGAGCACGATAAACCTCAATCCCTAATAATTCGGACGGAAACAGAAACCGGTCAACCAGCATCAGTTGATGTCCAAGTCAAAGAACAAACCGCTCGTTCAGGCTTACCAGTACTTCAATTAGATGACGATACCTTTCCCAAATCATCTATAACTGCATCACAGAATGAAGAAATACATCATACTCCAGTGGGCGTTACAAAATTGCAACTTAGTCCTAGTCCTCCTGCATCACCTTTAACCGAACAAACAAAAGTATCAGGTCAACCAGCATCGTCTCTTGCGCAAGAGAAACAAAACACAAGCCACAGCTCCTCATTTGATACTGACAAAATATCAGAGCGAACTCCACCAGCGGTGACTCCAGCTCAAGAAGTGGCACACGAAAGTTTATCGCAATCGCCTCTGACTCAAGAAAATGCAGTACTAAGTCAGCTATCATCACCTCTTGCCCAAGACCAACAAAACGCAAGCCACGGCTTTTCATTTGACTCTGACCAAATATCAGAGCGAACTCCACCAGCCGCGACTCCACCTCAAGAATTGGTAGAAGAAAGTTTATCGCAATCGCCTCTGACTCAAGAAAACGCAGTACGAAGTCAGCCATCATCGCCTCTTCCCGAAGACCAACAAAACACAAGCCACTGCTCTTCATTTGACACTGACCAAATATCAGAGCGAACTCCACCAGCCGCGACTCCACCTCAAGAATTGGTAGAAGAAAGTTTATCGCAATCGCCTCT